>KB663610.1:4581989-4764569 GCA_000349025.1 Anopheles minimus
CGGGAGTCGAGATCCAGCAGCGGAACAGTAAAGAACCGTGGTGGTGCGGTGACACGATGTACGTTATCTACGTTAATAAATAAGTGTAGTATTGTAAAGTTTACGGTGTGTGTGTTCACCTGTCGTTTCATCGGGATATCACAACGTAACAATATGGTAAGGATAATTAATTGAGTTTATTCGATTGTGTTTCGCATTACATACTTTCACACAGTTCGTGATGCACACAAACGCACATCGCTATCGAAGGTACACACACAAAGAGCCCATATCAAAAGTTGACAATATAAAAATGGACAATGAAAAATCGCACGTGAAGCAAACTTTGTAAACGGGAACACGTGTGTCAGGGACAAACAGCAGTTGATGCTAACGCTTATTATTCGGTCGGTAGCGATTGGTGTAGCCAGGCACGTGTTCCTTCGGTAAATTCCGCAGCCGTATGGTCAACTCCGCTGAGGATCCATTTTGTCGTGAGCAACCCTTCCACACCGACCGGTCCGCGAGCATGTATTCTTGCGGTGGAAATGCCTACCTCTGCACCAAGACCGAACCGGAACCCATCCGCGAACCGACTGCTAGCGTTGTGGAATACGCAAGCACTGTCGACGTTGCTTTGGAAGTAATGGGCCGATGAGGCTACAATGAAAAAGGATTGAAACATTATAATCTCCTGAGGTACTTTTCGCAATAAAAACATTTTACATACGATTTTCCGTGACGATAACATCCGTATGACCACTGCCGTACGTGTGGACGTGATCGATTGCTTCTTCCAAGTTTTTCACAACTTCAATGCTGCACTCTAGCGCACCATACTCAAACTTGAGCGATTTGGCCTGAGGTGGGCCGAAGGTTAGTTGCTGGTTTAGCTTGGGACCGGAATTGATCTTAACACCTTCGCGCTTGAGCATATTGCACACATCGGTGAAGAAGGAACTATTCTGCAGCAGATCTTCGTGGATGAGCAGCGTTTCCATAGCGTTACAGGCTGCAAAGACAGAGACACGGAGAGGAATTGATTCAACGGGGACTTTTTACACTACTCGGTCGTGGCTGGGCTGCTACTTACCCGCCGGGTAGTCACACTTGGAATCGCGAATGATCTTCAGAGCCTTGTCCAGATCCGCTTCCCGGTCGACGTACACATGGCAAATGCCTTCGGCATGTCCCATCACCGGAATGTGTTGAGCCTTTTCCTGTATGCTGCGCACTAGCTCACTCGATCCGCGCGGGATGATCAGATCAATGTGTTCGTCCATCGAGAGAAGATCGCTAATTTCTTCACGGGTCGATACGAGGGAGATCGCATTGGAGGCTCCCGTAGGAGCCAGAGATTCTTTGACCAGCTCCATCAGTGCCCGATTGCTGTGCGCTGCTTCCTTGCCACCTTTCAGTAGCAATCCGTTACCGGATGCCATTGCCAGTGCGGCCACCTGTGGCAGGGAATCGGGGCGTGATTCAAAGATAACCAACAGTACACCGATAGGGACGGTGACTTGTTTCAGCTCGAGTCCATCCGCTAGTTTCGTTCGTTTGACCACACGACCCACGTTCTGCGGTTTGGGGAGAGTGAAAAGTGAACAAATATGGTAACCTACTATTTCTCCCCCGGCAAAGCAACCATTGGGTTGCATAGCTGCCATTCGGGTAAACAGCAGTAATCGAAGTAGCTTACCTTGTGACTGTCGTCGGCAATTTGCTTCAGTCCTTTGGCTAAACTTTCCAACTTGGAGGGCGTTAGTGATAGTCGCGAAAGAAGAGGCTTCGCTAGACCGGACTTCTTTGCCTCATCTAGATCCTTCGCGTTGGCATCCAGAATTTGTGATTGGCGTGATACGAGCAGATCCGCTAGTGTGTTAACCGCCTGTGCGCGTTCGTTTGCGGTGAGATTCTGTAGAACACGGCTCCCAACACGAGCTATCGGGGAAAAATACGTGAAAAGTGCAATTGCTTACTTAGTGAATAGGAATGCTTACCATTTTCGGCAATTTGTTCCACCGGTGTCATTTTCTCGGTGGTGGATTCCGTGAAGAAGGTGCCCACCTTACGCCCGGTAAGTATACTCTTGATGGCCTTATCCTGCGTGCCGTTGCAGATCACCACACTTACTCCACGGTCCAGGGCCCAAGTCGCTGCCATTACCTTGGAGTTCATGCCCCCCGTACCGACCTTTGACTTTTCGCCAAACTTGATCAGATTCTTATCGCCGGCGGTGTAAGTGTGCATCAACCGTGCACCATCCTCCCACGGAGGCTTGTTGTAAATGCCATCCACGTCCGACATCAGGATCAGCAGATCGGCATGGATTTCTGCGGCCAACAGTGCCGCCAAGCTGTCGTTATCCTTGATGCGTATGCCACGCTTCTTGCCCGTAGCCGACACTTCCTGGTCGACGATAAACATCGGCGGAACGACGGCATCGTTCGTGTTGATAATCGGCACAATGTTGAGGCTGATCAGCTCCGACAGTGTGCTGAACAGGTTCTTGCGCGTTTCCTCGTTGTAGAAATCCGGCTCAGTCACCAGCACTTGTGCGATCTTGATGCCGTACTGTGCGAACATTGCATCGTACAGTGACATCAGGCCGGACTGACCCACCGCAGCAGCTGCCCTCGGTTCCACCATCGTACCGGCGTCCTGCCGTGTATGATCCGTCGGCGAAAGTGTTTCTCGCATCGACAGAGACATCAGCAGCTCTTGGGTAAGTTTTTGCTTCCCGAACGCAACTGCTCCGCTCGTAACCATGATACATTCGCGACCCTCCACATGATATTCGGCCACCTGTTCCACGATCGAAGCAAGTCGTCCCAGTGCGAGACCATGTTCGTCCTCACGGGTAATGACGGCACTGCCCAGCTTTACCACCAGCCGTCTAGCATACTTGAGCTGGCTGCGCTCGTTAAAGGAGGCCTGCTTTCGCTCGTGAAGACCGTGCAAAGTACGGTTGACGTTTTTTGCTTTGTTCGCCTGCGGAAGGAAGTGTAAAAAAATGGTCACTTTCGTTCGTTTTTTAAGGGACAGTTTAATTGGGCCGGATTAAGGTACTTTGTTGTGCCTTTCCACTTTTTGCCCGGTGGCCAAAGGTACATATCCTAACCAGTTTGTTGGGACTACCTTTCCCAGGGATGGTACCGGCGTACCGTTAGTGTCGAGACAAGCGTTATGAAATTTTAAACAACTTCTCACAACACAAAGTCCCAAAAAAAAAGCAAGCATGAAAGAGGCTTTCAACATGCTTTCGATTGCATTACATGAACATTCTCGCACGAAGTTACAGAGGGACACGTGGCCCTACTTTTCTACCAACGGCGGCCTACACTACGACAGAAAAAAAAGTTTCTGATACCCATTTTAGTATGCAGAGTACGTAAAAAAGGGGTGCTGCTTGTAATAACGGCAATATCATATCGGAAAACAATCGAAACTTTTTTCATCAAGCCGTGGTAGAAGATTCGCACAGATTCGTCGGGATTCGTCGGAAGCATCTCGACAGAAGATTCTCGCGGAAAAAGGAAAACTTTTTCCATCGCGCGGGCATTTTAAAACGTACTCGCAAATTCTTCCCCACTCAGGATCGTGCCTCGAGGTTGCTTCTGCCCTTGGTCGTCCCTCTTTGGTCGTCCTTTTATTCCGTCGGTTTCATGGGAGCTTTAATTTTTGGCGGTTCGTTTCCGTCACACCACTACGGGCACCGCTATTAGCATCCATTTTTGATATTTCTTCTTATTGTTACAGCCTGTGCACGGCGTATGCGAAGGTCCGGCAAGAAGCAAATCGTTGTGGGAAAGCATTTTTGTATCATTATTTTCAGCATGCGGCACCGATCCCGAATGGATCCTTTTTTTTTGCTTCGCGCTCATTATGCTGCTGGAGTTGTTGAGCAATCCGCATCCTCCCATCCTGTGTGGGGTTGGGTTAGTTTTCAATGTGCAGGATGGAAAGCTTCGGGAGCTTGTTTGCGATTCATTTCAAATACGCCCTAAGCTTGGAGCGGAACGCGTCTCAAGGGGGATAAGATTTGGGCGGGTTTCGTTTGTGTGGGAAAATTTGCTTTAGCTTCATTAGCAATTGCTAACGAAATACGTTAATCTATCGCTTTCAAAAAATTCTCCAACCTTCTTTTGATTTACCAGCGTCTGCAGAAGAAGCAGTGAGCTTAAGCTTCACTCGACCACTGTTACACGCCGAGCTTCTCCGGCAGACCACGCGAAGGACTGGTCCTCAGCAGAAGTTGCAGGACGGTAACGGATTTCTTTCGAAAGCAGAGTATTTGCTTTCAACTCGCTTACCAGACCTTCCCGCTAGTTGCTTCTAATCCAATGCTTGGGAAGCCTATACAGACAGAAGGGGGTAAGGTGCCGAAAACCAGGGGCTCTACTTTTTACTATTTCAACTTCCAAACTTAACTCCGAAACTGAACTCACTGAACTCAACTGACTCAACTGAACTCAACTGACTGAACTAACTTTGTTAGCAGGTTATGTACAAAGAACGCGGGAAGCACGTGTTGTTCGGTTGAGGTGACGCCGTTTATTAAGATTCATAAAGTAGAAGAAGAGGATAGGAAAAGAATGACATGAGCTGTCATTAGGCTTCGTTGCACACAGGGTGATCCTGTGGCCAACAAACTTTATTCCTCCTTTTCTCCTGCTTATATATCAAATTTTACCAAATTTCTTGGTTACTTTGATCTTCATTCTATGCGAAGGTTTCATACCAAAATTAAAGGCTGCTATGATCCACAATTGGCGAAACACCCAACTATGGTTGCTTGGATTGCTTCGCAACAACCACTTCACAAAAAAAGGTTCGTCTTCTGTTTCGCGACGGATAAAGTGATTATTTTTGTTAAGCATCATGCATCTTCATCTTTGCGGAATAGACAAAAAAGAAATATGGCACAGAAGTCTAAATGTCCCCCGTAGACAAAGACAATCCAGTTCAAAGTTAATTAACACTGTCCAGACCAACTTTCCGCCCCTTTTTGGTCGTGCACCATTGTTTGCTATGCTGGTGCCAGGGGACAATGATTTTTCCTCTCTACATTTAAGATACAACTACAGCTCGCTTCATTTCCTTTTGCTCTGAAATTGCACCAGCAAAGCTCTGCACGCTGCGAAAGCTCACGAATGCTTCCATTGGTCGCGTTCGCTGGATTATACGTAGTGCAGGGTAATTTTGTGCAACAATCGTGGCGGAAATTATTTTCCATTATTATTTGATTTTCCATTTCACGCGGTGCGCCTTTCGGCTCGCTTTTTCTTGTGCTTTCATTCTTCATCGTCATTGGTTATTGGGATGTTCGATGTGCATTATAATTACTTTGATTCGTTTCGTATTGTCCCGGCGCTAGTGCGGTGGATGCTAGTGGAATGCCTACGGTGGTGGCGCCTTCGCGCACAATGTGTCGAACCAGTTTGCTGGAGTAATTGGAATTTTATTTGATTTCCACATGATGGTATCCGCAAGCGGTGCCGGAGCGAACGGCACATGAATGGGACCGGTAAGAAAAATGCAACACAACAGCTACGTAATAAATTATAATTATGCCAAATTGTTTGCTTGCCGTTACCGGTGTGGGAGAGTTATTAAAATTTTACGATTGTTTTAACGCAGTCGCTCGGTATGTGGCCGCATTGGTGCACGCTTCGGTGCTTAATGTTTGCTGTTTTACTGTATGCCACAGTTCGGTTATTACAGTTTCTCAATAGAAATCGAATTGCACTGTAAATAGGAGAAATGCTATGCGAGCGATTCATTGTTGACAATAGTTTCTGATTGAAGGGGGCTTGAGCATTTCAAAACGTTTGGATTTGAACAGTTACACAAACTGCACAAAAGTGTTTGCATTTCTGATATAGATTGAAGCAAACAATTGAGAGTTAATAGGGCTTGATAAGTATTTAGCTTCATACTCATCGGATCGAATGTCTGTAATAGTGTGGGATTGAATAGTTTAGTCTTCTTTAGCAAATTGGTCTCCCACACCTCCTGAAGAAGTTGAATGTGTCAATTGGTACCAGCATCATACAAAGATACGCTTTCATCTAATCAGACTTGCTATCCTACGTATCCTGCATATTAGGTATCAAATGCTGTTATGTACATCACACCGTCAGATTTGCCCTAGATGGCGTACAGGTGTGGAGGGAACGAGAATCCTTTCAAGTGCCATAGCAGTTCACATCAAAAGAAAAGTGCCCGTGTCGTCCCGATATCACGATTAGAAAGTTACGAAATTAGATTGTACTACCGGTTTGGGGGAGGACGGTCGTGTCGTGGGCTAATCTGAGTGGAACGTCACTCAGGCAATCAAAGCTATCACCGTGCGGAACCGACCGGGAAGTCTGCCGGAACGTGACTGGAAAGAGTGTTTGTGTGTTCCGATACCTTCGAGTCCAAACATGGGGCCCTTCCTGTTATTCAGAGCAAGACACGATTTCTGATTATAAGCGCCTCACCGCCACTCGACGGCCACTCTCCCTCCCGTTCCGTTCGGATTGATGTTGGTGTTTTGTCCCGATAGTGGTTGTTTTGCAGTTGGTTCTCAAAACAAAAATTTCTGTACGGCCCTGGACCCTGCTCAAAACCAAGGTTCAGCCAGCGCGTGCTGGACCGAGCGAATCATGCGGGCGGATCAAGCAATAGCGTCTTGGAGCGATCCCCCTCGTGTCGACGAGATGGGTGATAAGATCAATCAATCGTCCAACGGCAGTTGTTGTTCGAATATGATTTCAAATCAAATAAACTTCCACACCAATCGCTCTGATCTGTTGTTCCGGGGTAGGACGTTCCGTCGGAGAAGAGGTGCGTGGGATAAGCAAACAGCTGCTGTGGCATCCGCGTCCGGGTTATGTTGCCCAGTCGCCGGGGAGAAGACTTTGGCTTTTGTTGGAGGTTTACTGTGTGCAAACAGTGGGAACCCAGTGGCCAAAGTTCGGTACACGGTGAGGGTAATTAGATTTGGTAGGCATCAATAGCGCTGCAACAATTGGTAAACAAAGCTTGTCCAAACAAATGGGCAGGGTGCTGGTAGGGTTAGTGAAAATGTCCTCAAGGTTTGTTTTCGATAATTTGCAGATGATTATTTCTCCGCATGATGCGATTCTGGCAATAACCCGATTCCACCCGGATACGTTTTTGATACTAATTAGAAACGATGGGTTTGAATTGTGTGATAATATCAATCACAGTGACATGTACGGTCACGGCCATGTAGGATTTATTGCCGGCATTGCGCATTATATCAGATTAGCCGTGGATTGCATGGACGACACTTCTGGGCGGGAAGGACATTGGAACGATTTGATAGTTAATGTGTTTTGAAGAGTGAAATCTATGATTCTGTGGCGAGATTTGGCTTTTGTGGAGATTGGTTTGACGTGGCCTTCTCTACATGTCAACGTGATCCATACCGGCGTGTGGAGGTCTACGCACTAGAGTGCCGTGCCGTTCGCCGTTTGAATTGCTGTAGTGATTGAATATTCAGGGCAATCACAACTCCAAACATTGTGTTGCAATGGTGGCTTCTCGCACCGCTGGGTTATCGCAGTAGTGTAAGGGTTGTGATTATGTGGAAATGTACGGTTCTCGGGTCTCGCGCTTTAAAGTCACGTTAGGGTTAGTCTGCTTGTTGTGACGCACACCGGTGTCAAGTCCACATCCTTGGACTTGGAACACAGTTTCATTTTTCTCTCACTCCGTTCAAAGAATCGCCATTGCTTTTCATCTTCAACATTCCACCATTCCGACACTTACCTGCTGTATGAGATACGCGCTCACGTTCGGACTTCCAACGATGGAAAAGTAACGCTTCGGCAACTGGTGTCCGAATCGCAGCGCCCTTCCGGTCTGATTGAGTGCCCTTAGGAAACTCATCATTGACGCCACTGTTCGGTGGAGTATTCAAAAGTGAATAAAGCTCGACACGGCGGAAACTCGTTACGCTTTAGCGATTCAAACGATAGTAAGCCAACGCCGAGTGACAAAGGTCGGACAGTTGCAGTTTTTTGTTGTTGCTTTCGGTAGGGCACTTCCGGGTACGGAACAGCCAACTTGACGGACACACGCGGGAATTCACTTTCACAGCATTTTCACAAGTAACTCGAACGCAAAAGTTGTTCGTATTATTGGTACGTATGGACGGAGTTGGAGTTTGAGTTTGGAAAACAAGGATGTGCCGCGCGTTACGACAACGGTAGTGCTGTTCCGGAGTGTCCGCCGTATGTGTCTATACGATCGATTCGACACAGCTCAACTGATCGCTAGCCGGTTCGAGTGGTGATGAGGAAACTTTTTTGCTCGCATTCTCTCTATCCTCCCTCCTGTTACACCGCTATAATGCCCGCGTTCGGGTACCTTCTGGTACGGGCTGGATGCGATAAGAGATCTCTCTCGTTTCCCCACTCTTCGGTGCGGGATGCAGTAAGACCTTACTGGGGCATCAGAAGCATCCTTATCGGACGTAGCGGTTTTTGCCTGTTCAGCTGATATTTGAAATCTTCGTTTACGTTTACGCTTTTCCCTTTCTGCTTACACACACACACTCTCTCTTCCTCGGGCAAGTCGTTTTGTCCACCGGTTTCATCTATACTTTTGTGTTGTGATTTGCCATAGTCAAATCCCCTTTCAAACCCATCCGGTTGCACCGGATTCCACAAGTTCCCGCAGGTCTTGCTGAGCCTGACGAACTTTGTACTGCAAAGTGGAATAGTTTAGATTGGAATCGAGAAAACATTTCTACCTTGAACTGAGGTACAAAGATCAGGTAATGCGGCAAGCGTTCGCTACAAAAGACAGGTAGAACAGGCGCAAAATAGGTGTTGCAGTAGGTGCATTGTAACGTTTGCATCTAACCAGACTCCCGCCATAATGACTGGTGACGCACGGCCGCCCGCAGTGACGCATGCTGCAGTGTTGAACTTATCAGCACTCATAATGCTCGGTGCTTGGACTCCGATGCATCATATACACTATTAAAACCCACTGTACCGACCGAGACTTCGACAGGCTGGTGAACAGAACCGAAGCCACTTGCCTATCTGGATTCGCCCGGCCCTGTCAAACTATGCGTCAGATCACACTGTGCGTTAGGATCGCACACAGCCGCCAAACACTCACACACCAGAGTCACCAGATGATGCCTTCCTCAACAAAAGAGCTCCGGCAGCGTGGGACAATGTGTCAATGTGCGTGCCGTTGCGAGTCACGTGATGTGGTAATGATTATAGCGCATTACAATCTTTGGGGGGCATTGATAACTCGAACCGTGGTCAGGCCTGTATGGATTATGGAGCCCCTCTCTACGGTCCGGTGCTGCTCCTATCAGTGCTTGATTGAAACATAATTTCATGCATCACACAGTGCGCTTCCGAAAATCGTAACGAAATCCGTTGAAGGATGGAAGGCAGAGAGAGAGAGAGAGTGAGGGGAAGGCTAAAAAAGGATCTTCTTCTTTGTTTGCCGTTCTAAAAGGAGGATTATGGTGGGCGTATTATTAATTGCTGCTTGATACCGGTACCTTTCAGCATGAAACTTCCATTTTCAACAGTCGTCGTCTTTTTCGGTCGTCGTCACAATTCAACTGTCGGTGGCACGGGGTAAAGGTGTGTGCTTTGGGAACTTTCTTAGAACGGCTAAGCTGGTTCGCACTCGAAATTTAATACTGTGGCGTTCGTGTGCACTACCTTTGTTGGTGCTTTGGTGTGAAAGCAAAGCGAAACCGGATCGAATTACTGTACAAATGATGGCAGGGATTGGGTGGATGGCCGGTTTTGTTGGGATGATAAACAAAACCAGAACTAACCTGGCGGATATGAGGCTTTGCTCCAAGAGGTTTTATCGTGATGGCTATGGTTGCTAGTTACTGTCCAAGGAAAATGGAACCCTGGACAAGATGGCTGTAAATGTGGTGGGTGTGAATTTCGACGGCAGACAGCTTCGTCCTTCTTCGATACCAGAGTATATTGAATTGTTTTTTTTTATCTTATGCTTGTACTGTCTCCCAGTCTCTTTCTCTCTTTCCTGTGACTTTTAGCAGATGTTGACAAAATAAAAGCTCCTTTCTTCGACCGCGTAGACAGTGGACTGTGGTTTTGGAGGGATCCAGAATTTAGACAGCTGCATGGAAAACATTTTCCTGTGGTCCGATTAAAAGTTCAACCGAAAAGAACCACAGACAGAAGAGAGAGAGACAGAGATGGTGTGCCGTGAGGGCTGGTGTCACCCTTGCCAGCACTGATGACTATCGATTGGTAAGTCTTTGAACTCTTTGCTTCCTTTCTGTTTGAACTCTTTCATTTCTGTTGCTTCGATGAAAAGCAATCTCTGTCTTCTATGCGAACTGAATGCAAACAAGGTGGCCGCGGTCTGGCGAATGGAGTGATGTGTTTCCATATTTCCCCCACCGAGTCAGTCTCATCCCGTTTGCTGATAGTAATCAAATCAATCGCTTCAAAAAGTTTATCATCTGACCCATCGCGGTACGGTGGGAGGTGGATAGCGGGAAAACTTTTAGAGGCGTCCGATTTTCCGGCCACTGACAACTCCGGGATGCATTAAGGCGTAGCGTTTGAAAGGAGTTGTGGAGTTCCCGTGGAATACACGGTGGAATCTTGAAAGGGAACAGGGCCACGAGTTTCCACAAGTTCAAAGCTAGTACGCGTTCGAACCGAGAGCAACTCTTTTGCCGAACCGTTCGATTGAAGAAATGAAGGTCTTTTTCTGTGGTACGGATGAAAGCGATTTTTCTGTTAATTTGTGTGATGGGCAAATCAATGGAATGGCTTTTGGAAGTCTTTGGAGAAAACTTTCTTCAGTACTGTTCCGCTTTCTTACCCTTCCAAATGGGTTGACTTCATTGGAGGTGTGCCAGGGTTGGTTCAAAAAGAAAATGTGAAGTTTTTCACTTTCCTCAACCACGTTTCTTGGTAGGTTCGCATTTTTATGCTTGCTTTCGCCTCTTGTGACCAACGGTCGACGGCCATTTGCAGGAAAGGGTGAATCCTTTAGCGCGCGAACACGGACAAACTGCCGGACAGGCTTGTGAATCTAATTAATTTTTAATTTTCCTTTCTAATTAAATGGTAATTAAATCAGAAACGAGCAAACGTTTCTATTGCTCGTTCCTGACTGCAGCTTGGGAAGGTTTTCTATGGGGGGAGGAACAGAAGAGGATGTGCCTCTTACGAGAGATGCTGCCGGTGTAGATTAAGATTGAAAAGAGTGTGACGTTGCCAGCGACGTACTGATTGACGGGAATTAAGGACCCAGTTGGTGAAGGTTTCCGTTCCGTCGGGTGTTGGGTGACTGATGCAATGGAAGAATACGAAGGAACCGGATTTAGATGACATTTCATGCGAACGAGCGTGTCAACAACGTGTCTGGCTAGCTTTCGAATGCGAAATATGATCGGGAAGTAGGAAAAAATAAGGAATCGGAGTACACAACGTTTTGCTTCACATTTTTTTCGAACAAATTCTTTATTGCAATTAAACTAAAACTAGGCAGCGGTTCCATTTTTCGTGAGATTTTTTGTTTACGGCTTCCCAATGGACTTTGATTTTGACTTTTTCAGTCGTCTCTTAACGTTCGATTACTACTTATTGGCCGATTTATATTCTCCTGCATAATTCCCATCATTCTCCTCATACTATCAGCTGCACCAACGGCATGCAGAACATCATTTAACAAGACTGGCGGAGTCTTTGATTTTGGAAAAAGTTGACCTTGAACGCAGTTTTGTGTTGTAGACAGTGTTTTCGATTTTTAATGCATTTGATTGTTGGAATTTGATTTACTACATACACATTTAGAATTCGATAGCGATGGAATTTCGCTTCGCTTAGAGAGGGATAAAACCTTTCGGAAGGGACACCTTTACGAGCTTAGACAAACTTTCCCATCCCGTACGATCGTACTATTTCCTTCCTTGTGTATTATAGTGCATGAAGCTTTGAAGAGCGTTCCTATTTCATCTCAACTGTATGTACAATAGCTTTGAATGGAAAGAGTATTTGATTTTATTTCAAACTTTGTCTTACTACCCACAATACCTTCTTATATATATCTCTCTTTCTCCCGTTATACGGTACAACGATAAGCACGGTTAGCTATTTTCGGCGCAAGGTGCTGCGGGCTGTCGCGTTTAGAATAATCTCAAAATGGCTGCAGTTTCCGAGGGTCGAAGCCCCGTTCATATACGTCTAGCGCTTGATTATTCGCATGCTCTCACACTGGCGCTTACAATTAAACTCTTTACACCTGGTGTCGTCGCATTGCAGTGTGTCTGTACCAGGAACATGGTTTTACCAACAACAAAAATAAATTACTAAGCCAAACTTGATGATCACTTGACTTGCTTGCACGGTTTTTCATTGCCACTGTCGTGTACCCTACTAGCTACATTTTCAATTTCATCCACGATGAAACATTTTTGTTTATTTGCTCGTTTACTATTTTACCCTACTTTTTCTCCCTCTTGTTTTCTCCATCTCTTTCTGTCGCTCTCTCCCTCTCCTTCAAGCTCTTCCCTTGTCTATCTCTCTTTCTGGACCCTTTTTGCCCGAACTTTGTTTTTTTTTTGTTTTGTTTGCACATGTACAAAATATACATACAAGCACCGGGGTTCTAGTTAGTGTACCAGTCCCGCTGAACGATATGAGGACGCATTTGTCTGTGCGCTGTTGCTTCTTCCTTTTTCTTCCACATCTCGTTAGAAGAAGGGGCACCAGACGAAACGGATTCGAAAAAACGAAGTACATTACATTGCATAAAACAAGATTCCAACAGGTACGTTATGAAATTCCTATTTCTCGCTACTACCTCCACTACTAATACTACTACTACAACTACTACTACTATTACTACTGCTGCTATTGCCGTCACACACTGCCTTATCGCTATCGTCTCTAACCCGCGGTGATGTACCCCCGGTGAGCACACCCGGATGCAGGTCACTAACGGCAGCAGTAATTTAAAACACTATCATATACTATACACCCTTTTTTCCAGCGAAAAACGAACTCCCGTTCACGTTCATTTCTTCATTTTGTTTCTTTGTTTTTTTGCTTGTTTGGAAACCGTTCGGAAATGTGTTGCGATGTTTTTGTGGTTGCTGTTTCTTGGCCAAAACTCGCACAACGAATCCACTTTGTCGAAACGGAATTTTACAAAAAACGTGGGCGAAAACTATCGTTAGAGTTTTACACCAGTTTCCTCCACCAGCCCTGGCCGGTTATGCACCACCCTGCAGTTGAAAAGTCAGTGCAGCACGGTACGGTTGGTGTGCCACTAGCTCACCAAGGGGCTGTCTCTTTTTTGTGTATTGAAAACTGTACAAAAGTAAAAACAAAATCTGTTAGCTCTCCTTAGCAAATGCTTCTCTAACGGATGGCGCTGGGCACCTTGTCGATATGTGGACAGCACTACCCAACTGTCCAGCGGGTTCTCTTTGGGCTCGAAAAAAGAAGCTGCTGGAGGTCGGGCACATATCGAGAACATCCACTTCCCAATCACACCGCTCGTTTGTATATGTTTTTCATCGCTTAGCTTTAGTTTAGGAGATTCGTGTAACTCGACCGAAAGACAGACAGATTTTCGGTTAGATTTTGCCTTTTCTCACTTCCAACTATTGAGCAGTGGCGTACGAGAAGTTTAGTGCGGTTTTGCAGGATTTTGTTTCATTTTAAGGGAAACCAGTTCATCGAAGTGTGATAAGGTTCTTTGCTTTTTGTTTTACTTCAAAACTGCATTCACTTGCGTGCTGTGAAAAAGGGGAAAGTTCCCGGCAAAGTTTAGGTCGTTCTTACTACTTTCCTTTGCTTCTTTTTTGGATGTGTTTTTTTCCTTCTTCTTGCTAACTAAAAAGATGTTTCTACATCGTGTTTGAATTGCGGTAAGGACGTATTGCTAGCTTAACCCAGCCCCAGTATAAACAAAGGATTACCGGCAAGCTGTGTGAGAAACTTTCGAAATCAAACCCAACACTAGGGCGATCTCGTTTGTTGAATCGTCCCAGTGTCCTAGGCTTTCGGACTTGCTTCTGGACTTTGGGAAACCGCACAGCTGTACAGCAAGAAGTCAACGTAGCAAGCAGATGATAATCATAATAATCATACTTTGGTCAGGGTCGATGAGATATTATTGTCGTGCTGGTTCGGCTGGGGTGGAAGGGAGTGATTGGAATGCGAATAGACTACCCAAAGGCGTCATCCAATGACTCGAGCGTCAGCAGAAGTTTGTCTTGTCTTGAGCGGAAACTTATACCGAGATAGCGATGAATGCAACGGAGAATTCTTGTAGAGGTTGTTTTGTCTTTGTGGTGAATGTATTATTTTTCCGTTGGTTGTATTTTCCGAGTCTTTTGTGCATCTTTGCCGGTTTTATGATTTGGTGTTTCTTAATTAAATTTTATACATTACGCCTTTCTTTGTCCATTTCTTGTTTTGTTCCCGGGAAAGGAAGTTCTATTTTTATGTAGGCATAAAACCCGATGCTACAATAAAAATGGAGATTGTAATTAATGCCATCGTCCTGAAGAAGACTGCACCTTTGACATTATTATTACCACGGAAAAAAGTAAACACACAAACAAAATTTTAATCTCCGGCACTAAAACAAGCCTCTACATCCCTGGAGGGCACATTACGTGGAAAAGCATTCCGGGGGAAAAAGCATCTTTTGTAAACATTTTTTATGTGTCTCTGTCGCTCTTCCTCGGTATTTTAACGGAAGGAGACAAACATTTAAGGTATCTCGCATCACACACATAATAAAACCGTATGAGTGAGTGATGTCACGGAAGATTATAATTTGCCTTTCAACCAACCCACTAGAGGGCGCTCTTTTAATCTCCGTTCCCATATGAAGTGTGCGCGTGTTGTCAGGAAGTGTTTTGTTGTGCAAAGACTTTGCCATACACTCACGCTGGTTGATGGGCGGATGTAAGGTAAAACTTTTTCCACGTTCCATTCCTTCTTTGTAGTATCGCCGAATAATGTCTGCTGGGGGTGAGTTGTTATTTACCGATGCGCAAAAGTCTTAGCATTGTTCTGATTACATCCAGTGTGATCCGCTTCACTCCTGGCACAATTTCTCACGGTGAGGGTTTGGGGAGGGTAACCACCATCCCCCCACCCTTCGGCCATTTTTGGAGAATGTTCGCGGTAGCACGAAAATGATTTCCCGGTCGCAATCCACGGCAAGGACGGCAAAAAGCATTTCCCATTGTTGAGAGAGGCTGGAAAATATACATTGCGGTATGTGGCCGCTCTGGTGCCGCAAGCCCTTGGGGGCTTGTTTTTTTGAAACTGTTTTTCTTTTGCTACACCCCATGGCCGGCGTCGCGGTTGTTGGTGGATTTTGCGCCCGCCTTGGTGTCCGTGTCGACGATGAAGAATGGACCACCTCCGGCCATCTTGTGCCAAAGGAAACCGTTGCAGATGGACACGGATGGCAGGGCCGCGGATGTCTTTCCACCGGTGACGGGAACAAAGTGGCTTGTTATTGTTGTCGCGTTCATCAACGTGTTTGCGCCGAGGGTTTGAAGCGGTAGCAGATGTCTTGTACCGGATGAACCGTTTGTGGTGCGCTCTAACAACAACCGGATCCGGATAGCTGTTTGTCCCGGGCAGCGTGAGTAGGGAGCAGGGAATTTATTGTCGGGAAGATTGGTTTGATTATACCTTATGCGAGGGAGGAAGGGCAAGAAGATGCCGGCGGGTGGCAAAAGGAATTGAAAGTTGTTAGTGAACGAAGTGAAAGAACTCCGAGCAAAAACATCACTCAAAACGGGGTACATTGCAGACAAAAGCAGAAAGAAACCGCACACCAGAGAAGGTTTTAAAGCACCGAGTTACGGACTACTCCGTTTCCGTTCCGTGGTTATGCTTCTGAAAATACGCAAAATGGACGGGAATGAAGGGGCAGGACAAAACCACAACCAAAAGTGGCAGAAAATAGGACCTCTCGTTTGTAAGCATCACCGCAAGTTGTCCACCGTACGGTCTCCATTACGCAAAAGGATCAACAAGGACACTCACACCCCCACAAAATGGCCAACGATCAAAGATAAGAGCAGCGAGTTGAATGGGCATGAATTGCGAGTCCTACTACTCGGCATTGTCCACGGTGGAATAGTGAAGAGCGCAATTGTACCAGCTCCCAAATAACAAGATAGCATTTCCGGGTTACGGAAGTCAGCTTTCCCAGAAGTAACTGGCCATTTTCTACCGAGTGAAAGAGAGCTGGGGCCAGATGTGGTAATATGGTTGGCTTGATTTTCATCACAATATCGCCTTTTTTTGGGTGGGAGTGTGATTTGAAAGAAGACAATGGCATGGGAGAAAAAAAGATGAACTACCCACAAAAGACACGTGAAATGGATCCCCGAACGTAAATAAAGCGAAGCGAAAAATCGAGGGAGAAAAAAAGAATGGAGGCGCCCGGTGCTTCACGAGCTCCGGTGGATGAAATATGGGAAAAAGAGAGGAGTAGTGTTTTTTTCTGGCTGCGTTTGTTATTTGTTTCGGGGTTATCTGGTCAGTACGAAATGCCGCTTCACTATCTGCTACTTAAAGCGCACAGAAAAGGGGAATAAAATAAATGATGTTGAAGAGGTTCAGACAAGAGAAAAAAAATGGAAGGAAAACCAACCTCAAGGATTGGTGGATTAATTAGCAAAAAACCGGAACCGTATGAAAAATAGATAAAAATCAATTGCTCGAGAGTGAATGGTCGCTTTCTTTCGCTGGGGTTTCCGACACAAAAGGGATGAGTAGCCAGAAGCAAAAAGGGACACTCAGCGATAGATGAGGACGGTTAATAGTTCCTCCCGGGCATAAAAGCTTTCGAGCAGTTCCACTTAGTGGCTGCTTGATGAGTGAGTTCCCGACCATCGCTCGCAGCTCCGGTATCCCAGGGCTTAGTGTGTGTAATGGCCGATCGTTTGCTCGGTGCTGTTTTTATAGCGCTCTTTATCTACGTATTTCGCTATCTGTTTTGTGTATACACGTTCGCATCTGAAGCGTAAAGTGGACACGTTCGCTGAAGATGAACTGATTTCCCGGAAATGAATGAACCTCCCACCTTCCCAAAACCGCCCCGTCCCACGGGAGCACCGTGTCATCGCTCACTGCTTAATGCCGAGCAGTCGCTTGAACGCGCGTCGATAGTCTAGATTGAATATGGTATAAATAATCGGGTTGAGCGCGGAGTTGATATAGCCCAGCCAGGTGATGAAATTAATTAACTTATTCGTCGGACAGCAGCTGGGACAGAACGGCAGGATGACGTACATGAGGAAGAACGGCAGCCAGCACACGACGAACACGCCCATTATGATGCCGAGCGTCCGTGCGGCCCGCCGTTCCTTGGACAGGGAAATTTTCTGCTTCTCCTCGATAAACTGATTAATGCCACCCGGCTTGCGGAACGATTGTTTCAGCCGGCCACCGATCCGGGTGGTGGCGGGCGTTGCATTGCCCGTCCCACTCGCCACCAGCTCGGTCGTGGACTCGTGGAAACCGACCTCCCGGTGGCCACCCCCATTGCGGGAAGCTTCCGTCGGTTCGGCCGGCGGAATATCACAGTTGCCGGAGCCGGACACCATTGCCGGGTGCGATGCGTCCAGCGGTGCTTTGCCACTCTCGCCCGAACCGGAATTGTCCGGGTTGTCCGTCACGGAGTCTTCTTCGCGCTGATGCAGCGCTGCCGCTAGTCGGTGCTGTTGGCTATCCTCCGAACGACCGCCGTCCGGTTTCCGGTGGTGTTTCTTCCGGTTACCACCTCCACCGGCCAGGGCCCGCCCAAAGTAGGCACCGAGTCGACGGCCCTTCTTTTTGGTGTCGGGTTTTTTCCCCGCCAACGCACCTCCACTATCCGTGTCTGCGTGTTCGTTGTGGTTGTTCGTTTCACTACTGATAGACTCTAGGTCGTGCTGGACTGTGTTCTCCTGATCGTGCTGCTGCACGTCCTGGTGTTGGTGAAGCTGTTGCTGGTGATGCTGATGAGTGGTGGTGAGTTCTTTCTCCCCATTACCCGCCACCATACCGATGCTGCGCGTTGCGAGCGTGTTAATCTTGGAGGCCTGAGCACGCTCACGTAACCGTCGCCGGGTAGCGATGTAGATTTCGATGTACACGATCGTCATGATGACGAGTGGGATGAAGAACGAGCCGAGCGACGAATAGATGACGTAGCCCTGATTGCTCGTTAATTGACACGGGAACTCGCTCGAGAACTCCTCGGGCCAGTCATTCCAACCGATCAACGGCGGTGAGCTGATCAACAACGACAACACCCAAACACCCGCAATCAACGCCAGGACACGCTCGAGTGTTCGCTTCTGTGCGTAATTGATCGGATCAGTGATCGCCCAATATCGATCGAGTGCGATGGCGCAAAGATTCAAGATGGACGCGGTACAGCACAACACATCCGAGGTGAGCCACATCTTGCACACGTGAATGCCAAACTCCCAGCGGCCCAGAATCGAGTAGGCAACGTTGAGCGGCAACACCAGGATGGCAACGGTCAGATCCGCTACTGCCAGCGACACGATGAAGAAGTTCTGTACGATTCGAAGCGGTTTGTACGTGAACACGCTCAGTATCACGAGTATGTTACCGACGATGGTGATGATGATGATGAGCGTCAGGATGAGTGCCGTACCGATGGCTTCCCACTGTGGCACAGCCAGATCGATGCCGAAGATGCTTGGATAGAGTATGTCGTCCGGTTTGGGGCAACCATCGACCATGTCGCTGAGATCTTGCGATGGCCCCGAACTGTTCCCCCCGAGACCGACCATTACTTCAGCCGATCCGTCCAGTCCCAGCGTTGTGGTTAGGCCTGCCAGGGATACTGATGGAATCGATCTATCTTTTGTTATTACCATACCGAGCTCACGGGATGATGGGGTGTCCGGCCCGTACTTGTCGGCTGAATGAGCAGTGCTGTTGCTAAAGTTTTGTAGAAGCGCACCCATGATTGGAGCCTTTGTGTCTTGGCCACGACGTTTAACGTCGTCGCGGCCTCTGTCACACTCAGCGCATGCGATCGTAGACCAGCTTAAGTCGTCTTATTTCTCACCGGCGACACCTTGGTTCCTCACGAATGGTTTGTTTTTGTTGACTGGTTTTGCTACAGTGTTCCTGTAATAGAGGAAAGGGCGACATAAATTTTTGTTATTAATCAATTTGAGTTGAAAGATGTCACAAAAGGAAATAAAAATAGTTGTTTTATGCCTAAAAGATAATCTCATTGAAGACGATTCTTAACCTGAAATTGAATAGTAATAACATTACTCTTCTTATAGCTCCATAGGTTTAAAGCTAGTTATCTTGAGTTGAAAAAAGATCCAACTACAGCATTGGAGCAGACTTGTTCACATTAGCCTGAGGAATTTTAACTACAAACATGATTTGCTATCTGAAATTGAGATTTTAAAGTTCTTTTGTATTCCAACTGTTCAGCATTGATTCGGAATTCTGAAACTGACAATATCCGCTATATTGCTGAAGGTGTTTAAAAAACCCAATAATAACCAATCTGTTAGAAAGGACATAAGAGGAAAATCATGACGAAGCCCCCATTACTGATTAGTGGTTTAGACTAATCAGGCTCCGTCCAGCTGATCATGTCATTAGAAAGACACCAAACGACCTGTGACGTATAGTACATTGGTGGTAAAATTGACTTAAATAGAAATGTTTATATACAATAGAAACAGAATATAGAATTTGCCCAAAAGATTCAACGCTAATAAATCTAAGGCACACCCGGATGATGTGCTGTGTTTGCGTTTACCGATGTATTATCTATTCACCGCGAAATCATTAGCACACAGAACCGACGAAGGTGTAAAGCCAAAGTTTAGGGGACATAAGTTCAGGTGTGAATTCCGGAACCCGTCTGCACATTCTAGCCCATGTTTCCGTTTTGCAGTGACGTAGCACCGTTGAAAATGAATATAAATGTCCTCAAAGTTGGCCGACGATGAACCTCTCGCCATAACCGTCCCGGAGCTTATCGTACTAAAGCTTGTGGCCATTTGCCTGACGATAACTTAACCACCGCGTACGATAACCCAACTGAGGCTTCCTTTATCCATTAAAACACCGCACTGGTACGTCCGTGCAGCTCCCACCAGCATATCCTCCCATGCAAATAATTGTTCTGATGGCTCTCGTGATAAAGCTGTGTTTGGATCTTGCCGGTTGAAAATGATATTCACACGAAGGATCGTTTGTGGTTTAGGGTAATTTGTCTCCTGAGACGGACGGACTCATGCAACCGTTGCTTGTCAACGGGGTAGGCTACCGGTATACACCGTCAGCCTGAAACATGGTTCGATATTCACACATTTATTGTTCCTCAATCTCATCGACAAGTGGTCGTGAAAGTGAGAATTAGATTTGCAAAAAGGTTTGGAATGAGGGCGTTTTTTTTTGTTTGCGAGAAATCGGTGCGATCCATCGGTTGAGCTTCACTTTACTGGGTTTTATCGAACGGCAAATATTTGATAAGTCCCTGAGCGAAAATCGGTCGAGATTTTAATGGTAAGGAGTGAAGAAAAAGCAATCGAAAATGGATATGTTTGAGCTTGTAATGGTTCCGCCGTCTGGGTACACAAATGAATCGTAAGATAAAGGGGTGGAAAATGGAGAGTGGGGTGGATTTTTACCAACGGTTTCGATGGGTGATTACCATGCTATCATCATTGCCGGTATCAGCATGCTCGTCTATTGGCATAACATTATCTGTGCTTTTAATTAATTGATATTGAAAATCCGATTCTACATTACGAGGATCTTCGATTGTGGATGGGGAAAACCCACCAGACCATTAGCGTCCCGATCCCATTAAGCTTTCCGGTGTTGTTCGCTTCCCATTAGTGCGCGTATTAGATCAGGCGAAAATTTGCATTTACAGATAAGAGTTGCGTGTCATTCGTGATCTGTTCTGGCGGCAGCGTGCTAGGGAAACGAATGGGTTTTTATTGATTATTTTATTAAACACTTAATACGCTCCACTCACTTCCCGTGGCGATGCGTAGGTTCATAAGCGGCTTCCACTTCACGCGCCAGCTCAGTGAGAGTGTTTTTGTGGCAAATGCGCCTAAATAAATCGCCCTCGGGAATGATTAAGATTATTAGCTGCGAAAGTATCTGTTCGAGTTGATGGATAGAGGTGTGGCGCTGGTGTGGATGGATATTCCGAGCGTGTTTGTGTACCGGCACGAAGGCTTAAGAGTTTCGACAGTTTTCCAAGGAAAACACGTGCACAGCACTAACGGTGGTGCTTGTTCAGTCGAGTGGAAACTCAATCGTGCCATCATCGGCATGGCTATACGGCCGATGCCGACGTGATGGAGCAGCGCTGCAAGAGATGGAGGTGTTTCGGCCTTTATACGTCCCGTGTTGATTCTCCAAACGGGAACGAGTAAATAGTAAACAACGTATCACTTGGCGGGTGAGCGCCAAAAGTCGAAGCAAATCGAAAATAGCAATCGAGCGCCTGGTGATGTCGAGCCATGGCAGCAAACACAGAATCACAGTCCACCATCGTTTGGTCGGTTGTTTTTTCTTATTTTCATCTTTTCATTTCCCCGGTGACGTATGAGGCATAGTTGATAGGGGTTGCTTCTCGAGAAAACCCAGCGACCTTTTGAAGAATGTCGAGGAACGAGAAAAAATAAACGCCCACCGGGGGCCCTTTCTGCCCGTGGGCTTGCAAATCTTTCTCAACCGTCTTGGAATGCGTCTGGGCTGGTGTGTAGTTAAACATTCAATGCCTTAAGTCGCCGTGCTCGTGTCCCTGTCCGTGGGTCGGCATTAAGTCATAGGAAAATCGACCTTTCCCAGTAGGTCGTTTCAACAATGGTTGTTGGGGAAGGAGTCGAACGGAAATTAAAGTTTCCAACCAGCCGTACGTGCCCATTGGTTCGGTTCGTTCTTTCGGCTAGGAAGCTGATAAGTTGGTCCAAGATTATGGCGTCCATCGAATCGCCGAAAGGTTTCGGTGGATGAAATTACCATAGCATCAACTGTAAGGGTACTTTTGTGCAGTATCGCTCGATGATTGGAGCAGTACCGCTCCAGCGCCCGGCTTGTTCCGGGTGGCGTTGATGGGAATCGTTTTATTGGCAAAAGTAATCAGCGTTGTACCAATTTGCACTTAGTTTTTACTGCCCGATGTTGCGAAATAACCCAACGATAGTGACGCCGCAGCGAATGCATCTAACGATTGTGCAGTGATTGGAGTTTTGTATATCTCGATCCTAAAGTGTTTCCAAGAAGGACCAAGATGACAGACACAACATTGATCGTTCATATCGAACAAACAAGGCAATGCAATTTTAACTTTCTTTAGTACTTATCGACACGAGCGCAACTCTTGATTTTATTAACGGCGGAATAGTGGATAAAATCCCTTGAAGACCCTAAACTTAATAAAAGTGTCCAAGCATCAGAAGTCACAACTTTCACATAGACACATCTGACGACGTTTGTGATTTTCGAGGTTCCAAAAGGCCAAGGTAGTTTGAATCATATATATTACAAAACTCACGAGTCATATTACTCCGAAAAATAACGAAAAATGCACGAAGGTGTTATGTTGAGAGTTTACTCATTAATGAGATTCTTTCACGAGCAGCCGCTCATTGCTCAACATTACTGGTGTGACTTTCCTTTTTCGGGGCTCTCCAGCACAAGAGGTACTTAGCGGCCGACTGCCCTATCACTGATGCACGATGGATCAATAATTTGATGCTTATTACTGATATTTCTTCAATTACTTTTGTTGGATATTATCAACTCTCATCAATTTAACAATTCTGAACAATCTGAACGAGACAAATTTATATTGATGACTTCCTCGAGGACATGTTGAATAACGGGTTTGAATCTATAAATATTTCTTCAAACAGAAAGCGGATAAATGTAGTAAGCAATTCAAATTAGAAAGAGATTCAGTTACAAAATGCATAACTCAGAACTCGGCATACCCAACCCAGCCGGACAGTGTCCTTTATGCGTCTCGGTTCAGCTGCAAGTCATTTAAGTTACAGATAGCCAGTCATTAACCAAATTTCGACCTCGAGTTGTACGGTGCGATAAGACTTATTGTTTGTTTAATCTCCCAATAAAACATGCTAGCACCGTGTCTCGTGGGAACATAAAGTTCACGAAACAGAGTCCAATTAAATAAAACCTTTCCTCAAAGAACGCTCGCAGTACAGTCGGCTCCCATAGTCTCAAATATCGTCGAATCGGCACACCGGCTAAAGATAATAAAGCGAAGAAGCTGTGGCACTTTTATTAGATCATCAGAACGTGATCAAAGAAAGTGCGCCTTTCATCGTGATGCTTACAGCGGGACAAAGGTGCTTTCACTATCACTGTTGGGTCTTCACCGAGTTCTACAACTCGCCTTTAGCCGGACCAGGGCACAGAGATGAATAGAGTCTAATATTGCATGCATGTTGTTGATGGCGACCCCTCTGTCCGGTTTGCTGCTGTTGGATGTGCAAGGTGATGAGTGTGTGTGTGTGTTTTGCTTTTTCCAATGATGTACCGTTACGATAATGATGAAATCCGTCCATCTTCCTAGACCGTGGCAGCAAAGCGGTATTTGAAGCGTAGAGAGACGTGCCCGGTGGCTCGATTGCAGCCAAAAGGGTGATGCCGACCTTGCTAAGATCGTTAACCTTCGGATGAAGCGGAAAAAGGGCGGAGGAAAGGGGAGGGGGGAATGCATTTTGCCGCACTAATGAAGTTGTTCGCATCGTTGCGAGTGCCAAAAAGATTGCTGATGTTTTTAGACACATTCATACACAAAACGTTGGGTTGGGTAGAATTTTCGTGACAAGCAGCAATTTCGTTTGTTGCGTCGAACTCGGAGCACGTAATGTAGTGATGCTCCCTTGCATGATGCAGTACACTGTCGGTGGAAAATGAGAATTGCGTAAAATTGCATCAGCTTGTTTGTCGAACGGCTCGGTTGGTGAAGAAAAGAAAGTGTTCTCTACATCACCAGTATCTAGTGGTTATGTTGGAAGATTTTGGCACCTGTTTGTGCAGAGTGTTCGTTCTTTGAGATCGATTATGTCATGCCAAGAGCATGGATGGGTACCGATTTGTTGCCTCATCAAATGGCTCATTGGTAGCTGATGACGATGGATTGTGCTGCAGAACCGGACACCCGGTATCGGTAGCATGGCGGTTGTTTACGAGCATCGTTTTGCGGTTAGCCGTACGGTCGTGATTGGTTCAGTAAATTTGTGTGTGCGAGTTGCCTTTGGGGATGGAACGCTGCCAGGAGGTGTAAATAAAGCAACCAACGGACCGGTTGATTAACGCGAAAAGTGGTCAAAGTTTGTGAGCAGGTGGCCACTGCAATCTGGTTTTTATGGAGTAGAATCTTGGCTCTATAGTTTTCAACAGACGCTCGCCAAAACCGTCTGCCAATCGAGGGGAAGAAAATGATCAACGTTTTATGGATGCGGCCCGGGACCAGAGGTGCCAGTTTGTCATCATAAAATGGTACCAATTTATTGTTCACATCATAAAACATGAAATATGATTTCCTTGGGACAAAAAATGAATAGCGGCAATAACAAAAAAAAAAAAACGGAAAACTGAGAGCGATAGGAAGGGGCCCCACAATAAATGGGTTTGATTTTTCCGGTTATGGGAACGAAATCAATCGAATGCAGTACCTCCACGTGGGCAATAAATCAAAGGCATTGCGAGATCGGTATCAAAAGGGGGGGACTGAACCAACACGAGGTGAATCAAACCTTCATCAGCGTTACAAATGGTTGTAAACTGTTGTCGCTGGCTTTTTATCATGCTACGATCACACGCAAGCATCGAGGAGAAAATAGCTATCATCACGAATAGCTCGTAAATTATGCGTATGTTAATAAATTAAAAGTGAAACAAAAAACAAGTCGTTAAGCATGTTTGCGATGTAGAATAAAAACGAAAAAGAAACACTCACTCACTCGCTCACTCACGGTCCGGCACTCATCAAGAATCGATTTTCAAATCACAATGGATAACGAGTTATCGATTAGGAAACGCCGGAAAGATAAAATCACACACCGCAACATGAGTGTGAGAGAGGGAAAAAAATCAGGCGGCTAATAGGAACAATTCTCTTTCAATTTGTTTTTTGCCTCCCGCTAGGATCATGTCATTCAACTCAATTTATCGAAAAAAAGGGGAAAATATTGTGCTCTAACAGGCGTAATGTTTTTGGTAAATATGCGAACGGTAACGTTAATTTGTCCTTTTCACGTGATTAATAAACGTCCACTCGATTCGTAATCAAAGCCGAACAATTGGAAGGTTGATTGGGAGTTTTCGTTAGCCTATGTGAAGCTTCCAAACGTTGCGGTGAGTGGAACAAAAAAAAAAGCGTACAGACATGATGTAAATGTTCACCCTTGTTCCTGTGGGACCCGTGGGAATGGTAGCAGTTGCGATTCGATCCATGACTGTATGAGTGAGTGTGTTTGTGTGCTGTGGGTGCCTCCCAGCGAACCAAACGGGGTTGAAGGTGTAAAGATAATGGGGTTGGCACGCAACGGTGGGAGGGAAAAGTAATACGGGAAAGCCCCAATTCCCGAGTGTGGAAAATAGTTGGTCAACGAACGTTGCCATGTGGATTAACATCAACCGTAAAAGCGGGGTTAAAAAAATATCGAAAGGAAAAACGCAACCGGGTAATCCCGCTTCATTTCCGTGAGTGCTCTCTTGTGTAAGCATAGTGACATGTTTTCCGATGACAGTGATTTGTGGGGTGTTGTTTTTTATACGTGCTGGATGTGAACAAACTGTGAAACTCATGTTATGCAATTGAAATAGCTTAAATATGTTGATGGAAAGCGATTTTCCTTTTCGCAAGATAGATTAAGCCACTTTTTAAAATTTATTTATTTGCTAGTACATAAGGAATGGGGGAAAACTGTTGAATATTGTTTTTTTTGTAAATTTGTAATTATAGTGAAAGTTCCGAATACGTTGGAATGCCGATAATCCGAGTACCACTTGACCGGATGACAGATTATCCGTTAAAAAATGACTGTTAGTCTATTGTATGCAAAAGCAATTTCAGCAATAAATAGAGACGCAAAGAAAAAACGACAGATTTTCTCTTCCAACAATAAACCACTAAGTAGAACAAGCCCGAGATACCAAAAATCAACCCCTCCTATGATACATTGTACATGGATGAATGGCGTTCATTATTATTTAACTTGTCTTCAGTATAATAGTTATTAGATTGGACGTAGTTCAACTTGTAGTTCAACCTTATCTTTAATGAGCTTTTACACGAGTTAATAATTTATGTCACATCCGTTTATCGAAAGCGCTTTCACTTTGGTGGCTAATGAGATGCTGCCGCTTACAACAGATGCGCGCATCAGTAAATGTTCGGTTGATTTCTAATTTCTATCCATAAGAAGCAGAATCGAAGCAGAACCAGCAGCATGCTGCTGCAAACGGTACCATCACGCGGCAATTGCCGTTTGGATGCATAGCGCCACAGCAGCCGTCAATTTAATTTCGCCCTTCACTTGACAGCGTGAATTGAATCGACGAATGACTTGTCTGCTGCTAACAGCTTATCAAACACTTCGCAGAATATATCTAGCTAAGGTATATAGCCGTTGGAGATAGATCTGCCGGAATCTGAATGGCACTTGGGCGGAATGGGAATTGGTGCGAGCCAAAAGGAGCACGGAGTAAAGGGAAGATGGGAGTGCCCGTCGTGCGGGATCGGATGGAAATGATGGCACGGGGTGAAGAATTTCCCGCACCCACTCGTTTGCTACTTATCGGAATGTCATTCCAATCATTCCCGATTGGTTCGGCGCTCGTCTCCATTAAACGAAAGAACGTCGTCTGTTTTTCGCCGCATTCGCTCCGCTTGCCGTCTACCACTAAAGGAGCAACACATGGCGAGTGAAAGTGATGAGCAATTGAAATGTCTTTAATCTACTCAGTAACTGTTTTCGGGGATGAAAGGGAAAGGACGGAAAATAAAAATAGGACAAAAAATATCATTATCAGTAATACAATTTTCACTTCTAATAGGCAATGTTTGCAATTCGTGGAAAACGTTTTCCCGGCGTTTGGTGGATCATATTTTCTCGTCATTGGTTGAAATGTCTAAAAATGATTGAATTGAGATGAATGATAAATGATTGAAAGTTTGAAACCATTTCCTTCCTGTTAGCTGTGCGCAATTGTTCGATTCGGTAGCATATTTCATACAATTAAAAAAACAGTATGATAAAACGAGCGGCCAACCGACGAGCCCATTCGTGCCACTTTTTAGAGCTTCAGGAAAAATAGAAAAACTTTTTTCCTTAAATTCCCATGTTCGGTGTGATTAAGCGAGCCAACGGTACGGATCGATACGAGTGAAAGCAACTAAAAAAAAAGGGATTTTGATTGGAAGCATTTACGATTGGCAAAAACAAGTTGGTTTTTCCTCTTTTTTGCATCATTAGAAAATGAGAGAGAAATAAAACCATTTCCACGATGCTTATGATAATGGTCATGCTGATTGTGCTTTGGTAATGAATTCGATTGGTCCATTTGATTGGGCCCAGAACGGACAGCAGACATTCATTGGAATGAGTGCCACGTAAAATCCCACACAACACCACATCGACGCACACTCATTTACGAACGAGTTAGATTTGCTTTTGGGAATAGAAGTAAGCCTTTGAATAGCAATAGGAAGAAATCCAGATTTTATGAGCAAATTATGAAACCATTCTAGAATCCGATGTTGTTCTATGTTTGTACAAGTATTAAAATCAATATTTATATGTTAGGGTTATAACATAGAAACGTGTTCGAATTTCCTGAAGACATTTTCCATTTCCGTTTTTTGTATATCGCAAATCCGGCCTTGAGGAAGATGCCCAAATAAGGTTTTACTTAAGGGGCGATAACTCATGGTGACAAATATGTTTGGAAAGGGTGCTTTATGACATGAAGATAGATGAGAGACAGCCTAACCTTCATTTATCTGACATGACAAATCTTCCCTGAAGATGGTAAGTTATGATAAACGGCCTTATTACACGGTTGAAGGAAACTATGCTAACATTTGCATATTTGAATGATATGCGTCGGTTTACTAAGCCGGAAATAAGCAAATAACTAGTGATGGGCAATGGGATTCTAAGGTTTGGATCCCGGATCGGAGCAATCCGGTCTTGGATCTTCTGAATCTCGAATGGCGGATACTTT
This sequence comes from Anopheles minimus, assembly GCA_000349025.1. Classification (NCBI taxonomy): domain Eukaryota; kingdom Metazoa; phylum Arthropoda; class Insecta; order Diptera; family Culicidae; genus Anopheles; species Anopheles minimus. The sequence goes on from KB663610.1 coordinate 4,610,270, forward strand.
AGGATCCGGAATTGTCATTCTTTGATCTCATGATTGGGATCTCCTGGGAGCCGGATCTTTCATGAACTGAATCCAGGATTGGGATCTCTTGGCATCCGGATCTGTCATCCCTGCAATCCTGCTTTGAGATTAATGATTTTACGTAGCTTGAAGATGAAATTAGTGTTTTATTGATATATCTGTTAACATGAGTAATGGAAATATAGTGATTTGATATAAAACAAAAACAAATCTTTTATATAAAAAACAGAGAAAATTACTTTCGTTTCCTTTATTGTGATGAATATGCACAGTTTTCAACTCCATTATTTTTATTACACAAATTAAGTCAGGAAGAATTTCGGGGCATAACTGGTAGGATCGAATCTCACGTAGGATCGGATTTTCCCAACATTGCAAATAAATAATGAGGTATGTAGTATATCTGGATATCTCTTAGTCTTGTACTCTTCTGGCTCAAAAAACATTAAAATGTTACGTCCAAATGAATAATAATTTACAAATCTTTTCAAAGAAATACGCTCTCAAACCACTCGGGTAACAAATTCTATTAAAATGCACCATTTGTTCCGACCGTGTGTGTGAAGCGCAGTATGTACGGGTGAGTGGAATTTTTTACCTTCATCCTTCATAACCCATCACCAAAAGGAAGTAAAAGTTGAGGCACGTTTTCCCAACACCAGGTCACATTGAAGGGGGCAGTACACACACAAAAAAAAATTCCAGTACGCACCGGCTGCAGAATGGGTTTCGCTACAAAATGGCCCAAAAACCAACGTTCGCGTGTGTTCGTGTGTGTGTGTGTGAGTGGATTCTTCATTTTGGGACCTCCGTTTTTCCTGTGCGGTCGCGGTTGTGCGGTAGAAAAGTGTTCTTTGCCTTCCTCCCTCACCGTTCTCCGTCTATCTCGTCGAATTTGTTCACTTGCCATTTAATAGTAGCTTTTTGGCACGTTTCCACGGCCACAGTTTTCCGGTTTGGCATAGTTTTCCCATCCCATCCGGCACCAGTTTTACATGTATGCTTTTTTTGGTGCCCTCGGTCTCCTCTAAACTGGTGGTTGGTAGAAATTTTGGAGTGTGGTCGTAAAGTTTAAACCCTTAGGAGAGTGGAGGAGGGGTTAGTGGGTTTAAAGTTTTTCCAAAAAAGTGCTCCCCACAAAAAAAGAGAATGAGAAAATAACAAAATGGGAAAATTGCATACGTATGGTTAAAACCGTGTTTGTCTGTATGACACTCAGCTAAAGCTGGAAAAAAAGAGTCCACAAAAATGGCAAACCACTCAGCAAGGACAACAGTTGTGGAACGCAACATTGCATTAACTTTTTTTCCTGTTCATCCCCTTCCATTTCTGTTGGAGCCCCAAGAGTTTCCTCACTATATCCGATCCGTAAATGTCCCCAAACCCCCGAGTCTCAGTGAGATACCTCAGGGGAGATACAGTCGAATGAACGCAGATCAACTTTTACTGCATCCACGGCGTGGTATGAATTTTAAGCCCTTGTGTGTGTGTCCGGTCGTCAGTTGTGGTAATTTTTGTGATGTGTGTGAGCAAGGATTACTCCGGTACGTTCCGCTCATTAATCATCGTACGAAGAGGCCGATTTTGATGATGGCTACTGCACCGGCTAATCTGCAGATTTGAGGGATTTTTTCCCCATTCCCTGAATCCCAGTTCCAGAAGCTACTTGGGCGATTCCCCTAAATCCACCCAGCTTGTGCTTGCGGGTGAGCTTACGTGAGGAATTAATCTGCACTGCTGTTTAACGTACACCAGCAGGATGTAAGCGTATTAGTATTGCAAACTTCCAACATTAAGTGTGCACTGCAGGTGGGTAATGTTGATTGGGTGTGAATGGACGAAAAAAAAAAACAACCGAAAAACAGACGATAAATTAATTGCAAAACACGTGCACACGCAGCAGAACGCGGGCGAGAAAAGTTTTAAGCTTCCCCCGGGTTTCCGGTTCGGTTCAAGCTGTTGTTTTGACAGCTCGGACGGGATCTGGTGAAAAGGACAAACAAGGAACACCAAAGCAACGAAAAACCGAGTTGTTTCGGTAATTAATTTGCTTTGATTATGTGCAAAATGGGAAGCAACGTACGCGGGCCCATCCCATGTTACCGTGGCGTCGTATTTTTCGGTGTCCGGTTTAATGTTTTAGCAATTTCATTAGAGGAGTTTTTAAATTAGAAGACTTTGGTGCTTAGGTGCTTTCTCTTTTTTTGAGTGTATGCGTGTGGATGTCCCCGTCTTGTTTTTACAACCATGATCTTTTGGTGGAGAAAAGGCGAAAGAACGAACGACTGGAGGCACTTTTCCCAGTAGACGAACATGGTCGCTTGGTACGTAACGCTTGGTGTTTAATATCCTTCACAAAAGCCAGGGTCTTACTGTGCGGACCAACGTCCCGAAACGGGTTGGCATGACTTCAAGGGACACGAGTTGCCCTATACAAGCTGTTGCGTCGTGGCAGAAGGTGACACGATATTGAATTAGATGCTTTCCTGCTGGTACGACCAACCAGCTATAAAGGGCTTGTGAGTCGATTAGATGAAGCTCGCATGTCTGAGACATGGGCTTCCATTTGTTTTCCAATCAAAAGCTCGACAGGACGGTGGAGAAGACTTAACCGTATTGTAAGATAAGGATTTGCTTCCGATTTGCGATAAAAGGGTTGCCTCGTGGGAGTCGGGAGCTATCCAAGAGCAGTAGCGAGACGTCGTGTTTAAGCTCATGGATTTGTAATACTTCCAATATTGCCTTTGAGCGATGTGTGTCTGGTGTGTGTATGTGGAGCATGAGTTTTACAAAATTCATTTCAACCGGAACAGGCACGGCCAATATTGGTTTTTGCACTTGCCATAAAATCCCCATTAAGATCATCACGCACGTTTGACCACATTTAATTCCAGGATCACCCCGTTGGCCAATACCTGGACAGCGCCACCCAAACGGGACCCATTCAGATGTCGATTTGTGTTTAATTGATGTACATTAATTTCAGTTTCTGGTCATCACGCTGTCAATAAACAATCGGACATGAAGATTGGAACATATCGCAACCCAGGCACACAAAGAGCGGATGAAATATCGCTTCCCGAGCTCGCAGCCCTAATTCCGATTTATTTGACCCGCTTCATTACGCGGCGCGCATAAATAACGCCACCGTCAATGGATCGGTGCTGGGAAAGCCAATGACTAGCCAACGCATTGGTACACAACCGATAGCGTAACCGATTCTTCTACTATCGATTGCGGAACACCGTGCACTGTGTGAATATCCCCCACCCGGAACGGAGCTGTCATTTCGAAACCGGGCAGTCAGTGGCGTTATGTCTCGTTTGGCCTTTGATCTTTCGCTGCAACGCCCCTTCAATGTAGGAAAGCTTTAGGGGTAGCTTTTAGTGTTCTTTTTCGTGTTCCTACCGTAGACTGCCGGTATCGCCTTAATCGTGTGGCATTAGTTTCGATCGTTTGCTTCCGATCGATCGTTGCCCGGGAGGGCAACCTTTGGAGCATCGGTACCTGTGCAGCATCGAGCAGGCGTTTCCAATAATTGAAATCGATAGTTTCACCATGCGGAGTGAGTTAAAATGCAGAATTTACTTTTCCAGTTAGTTTTTACCCGGCATCCAATAAATGGACGAGAATGGAAACTTCAGAAGGAAAATGGGAGAAAAGTCATCTAAAGGTCAACTTTCGGTTATCTGCCTCTGCCCCCCCCCCCCCCTCTCACTATTTGGTGCATGGTTGGTAAAAGTATTCTGTTAAAATAAAATCTTCCAAATAGGAAACTCGATAAGCCATCATCAACTTGGCAGGAGGGAAAATTTCCCAGCAAATGAACGTGCTTATTTTATTTTCGTGCACGTGGGCTTCGCAGGGCTAACCTTCGTTTCCTTAGTCCACAAAGTCCGTCCTACGTAAATCTTTCACGATAGGATATTATTAAATAAAATCAATGGAGTACACCTTAAAGGTGGCGCACAATATCCGGCCTGGTGGCCGTGTCCGTTGTTTGTGTTATGGAATGCTTAAAGAACGATAATCGTATCGCATTACCAAAAACACGCCATTCGGTAAATCCTAAAAATATGAAATAACTTTAGATTGATCCATATCCATTCTGGTTGCCGGTAAACTCGTCCCATAATGCTTGATCGTCCTCGAGCAGAAAACAACAATAACCACTTTCGGTAATGGGAAGGTTTGGTGCATTAAACATTAAAGTATCGTCATAGATAAGTTACCCCTATTAAATAGTAGCAAAACAATTTCCCAACCATAACCAGGAGTAAATGGCGTTACCGAGGAGCAGCACCGGGTTGGAGTTTTAAAATAAAGACAAATTAAGAGGTGGTACAGCTCTCACCTTCTATATTTCATCGCACGAAATAGACAGAAGCAAAAACGAAAAAGAATAACACCGTCGATGAGTTTTTCCCGGAATGAGGCTTGTTTCGGAGAACTTTTACCGAAGGCCAAGCCCTTGTGGCAGACGCTCTCGGTGAGGTATGTTTGGCTGGATGGGCCCCAAGTGGATGCTTGTGAGTGGGCGGAAGAAGGATGGAACTGCCCAAAAGCTCCAAAGCGCTTGGGTTGTTGTCAAGGATCTCTGTGTCTCGTGTAATAGACCCGGTTCAAGGGCGTAGAGAGAAATTAAACGCTACTCATCCGTTGTTCTTTATCGCCGCCGTTTTGTTTGCATTTGGTGTGTGAGTATGGTATGGCGGGGCTTTGATAAACATTATTCGCAAATCCTCTTCCTTCCTGTTTGAGAAAATTCGCACCAGCCGTACTTTGCACCCTGCTGTTTGTGACACGGGAAAAAGGAAATGATGTGGAGTAGAAAGATCCCTCCACCGGTTGCTCAGGGTCCAATCTATTCTCGTGACAAGGGTTCAATCGGCATTGGCATTGGGAAGAGTTGGCCGGAAGAGCAAATACGGGCACGTGTGTGAAACAAACCCTCAGCACACATACGGACACACACCCATGTTTTGCATTGCGTGGGACTAATTGGGTTATGGATAATCTAAAGAAGGGTCTGATTGAAGGCTGATATGTGGAAACTGGCTTCAAACAAATGATTCCCAATGATGATGGGGTAGGAGTGTCTCGAAAGACATCTCAGCCATGGGAACTACTTGAAACTGCTTTTAGTGCGGTAGCGAGATTAAAAGACATCGAGTTGGAACTAGCTATACGAGCAGGAGACGGTGTCACCATATTAAAGAGATGTATCATCGAGGTAGGACTCGTTTTTACTATAAACACTTGCCATGAAGCGATGAAAAGTTTCCAGCCACCAAAGACTTGTGTGAGAAGGTTCGGAGCAACCCTCCAGAGACAGATAACTTTACAGAACGATTCATAATCTTCTTGTTGGTGTGCTCTTCGACCGAAGAGTGTTGTAAACTGTACAGTTTTATGGCTCATCTTCAATGCGGATACATTTCGATACGAATGTGGCTCTGAGAAACACAAGCGATTTAAAGAAGATTACTTTAAACGTATCGCTAATGTGTCCTTGGAAATTATGTGACAGGCAACTTTTGGACGAAGAATTTCGTTAGAGTGTCAAGTTCCGGGAATTTAATCTGTACAGACTTCCGAGTTTGTGAAAAGCTATAAGAAGCTCAGGTAAAATGGGGAACCGAAATAACGAACGTGGATACTCATGTGGAATAAACGTCGCATAAGTAGACAACATTGCGCGGGCCTGGTGTCCAGTGTTCATCAATAACGACCCGTACGGCAGTAAACTTTGTTCTGTACGTCGATATCGTTATGAAGGAAGTACATCCAACAACACAAAAAATGGACGTGATTCAATAACGTCCTCAATTCGATATCATCCTCAGTGTTATGGTTCACTCAAGCAGAACCTTCGACCTGGACACAATTCAGCTCGACACAACGAGCTGCCGAGACCGAAGATAAAGATTTTGGTAACGGAATTTGTTTATTTCCTGTCTTTGTCCGGACGGCCGACGAGTGCACCGAACGGCCCCGGTGTATGATAAAGAAAGCTGAACACATCGCTTTATGTAACGCCAGTAGTGACCAGTGTTGCTGTGCTGCAGTACCGAGGGAATGAGTAGCGCATTTTTTCCGAGAACGAATTTCTGCTAGTCACGTTCGTCTTAAGATGCCATGTTAGGCGCGTGTCTGTGGGATGGCTCCTGTTGAAAACCCCGGCCAATCTGTTCCATTCTCCCTCCTCTGCCAGTACGAAGAAAACGCGTCGAAAGATCGATCGGTCATGGTCGTGGTGGTGATCGCAAAGAGCAAACTGCCAGCAGACAGTTGAACCGTAGGAACGTGGAAGCAGCGAATCGTTTCTTCGAACTGCTCACCAGCAGCTTGAATGGGAAATGGACGCTTTGAAATTGTTTCAATCAGTGTCAATGTTGGACCGACCTGAAGTGTTTGTTTTTGACATTATGAGATGTTGCTTCTCTCTATCTCTCTGTCTCTTGTTCTTGCTTCTTCAACGCTTGTGCACACTAGTGTCCGAGGTATGTTTGTAGGTCCACAACCCTCGAGGCAATCTGGGCTGCTGCGTTTTTTGATATTATTTTCGTTTGTTTGCATTCTACCATCACTCCCACCCTGCAGAGTCCAACATTCTTCGCGCGAAGGTTGATGTAAATTTTTCAATTTATCTTGTGACTTCCGGCCGACTAACCGATTGTGCGAAGGGCAGATCACAAAGAAAGGTAAAACAGCGGGGTAATAGAGGAGACGCTGTGCATTGCAAGGAAATCCCAGCCGAAAACACCCTGAAGACATTGGAAATCATAAAAATTATTTATACTTGCACAAAACTCACACGCTTTTTCCTCTCTGCCCTACTGCTGGTTACAGCGACTGGCGTGACGCGAACCCGCAACGAGACGACCTGTTGTAGCATGGACCGTCGCTCAATGATGTAACGGACAACGAAAATAACCCACGGTACCGGTGGCGGCCGCTCCAATCTGCCATCGTTTATCGGCACGGTCGAAACTGGCAATAAGTCACGGCGTCGTACGCGTCTGCAGAGTCTGGCGCTGTTAGGTATCTTCCGGTGGGAGTGTAGGATGTTACGGGCTGACGTACAGACCCGTTTCACTAATTATTCGGTGCAGCAGGTCTATTGAATGAGATACGATGATGTGTGGTTCCTTCCACACCCCACTTTCACTTGGCGGTTTCAGTGTATATTTCGTCGATGGAAAATACGCATCTGGCAGGATCCGCTAGGTGTGCTAGAATGGAAAATACTCACTTCAATTAAACACACAATCACACGCGCACGCACATGCGAACATGAGCACTCGCTTCCATAGATACAGCCCGAACGAATTATTGCTACCGGTTGAATCTTCAAACTGACAACTGATTGGAACGAATTCTTCACGCTTGTTACACCGTGTTCGGTCCATCATCAGTTACTTTGTTTCGTTTTGATGGAATCTTTCCCTTACGGTGCTACGAGTTCACATCGAACTGAAAACACAATATTGGGAAGCACAAAAAGGGAAAGCTCACTCCACCGGCAATCGAACCATGTTATCGAGTTGTGTCTGGTTTGTAGCGAAAGAATTATTTATTTCCTTTCTTCGCATCACTTCTTCGTACGCACTTTTCTTTCAACACACACACATACGCTGTCACAAGCATAAATTATTCACCTCCAGGGCAAAAAGGGATCAAACTGTGCAGCCATTTTCAATCACCTGCTTCCTCCACCGAACGATAAACACGATCGACACGCGTTACCATCGTGTTCGACTCACGGACGTCGAGACATCGGGAGCATTGAAGATGCTCGAGTTGACCTTTTCCACGTGACAGTCGTCTGGCTTTTCGCGTTTCTTGACGGTACGGTGGCACTACCAGCAGTGATTGAATTTTGCATCATTTTGCTCACTTTCACGTCGCACACACACACACACGGGTGCACGTTTATTAAGCGTCACTTGGCGACGTTTCCCTCAGTGACGATGGTGATGATGATTGCTGTTCGGAAGTGTTACTGCAACTAACTTTATACGCGCTTTCCGCGACCTTTACTGAATGAGATCATTAAGATCGCGTATAATAATCCACTCGTTGCTGAGAAGCGGTTATTTCATACCCCATTAGAAAGCTAATGTTAAAGCGAATTACATAGTGCTTGTTGTGTTGTTGTTGATACAATTTCACTCACGAACCAGATGACTAATGTAATATTTTGCTAGTCACATTTGCAAAAGATGCTTTCCCCATCGTACATTTACAAAAAACCGAACATGAAAACGAGCTGACTTTATCATCTTCTCAACCCACGAGCTAACCTGGTACATTGCAACGGTTCGGCATGCCGAGATAAACCAGATCCACCACCGGGCGCCTCCATTACGCTTCCATTACGTTGCTTACAATTTGTGATTACTTTTAGCCCAAATTCTCGTTCCGGCTGTGCTTCCCTACGCACAACATGCTGATGGAAACAATTGAAGACATACTACGGCATCAGCACACCTGGTAGAACACATCATTTTACACCCGACCACACACACAACCACACACGTACACTCCCTTGCCTCCTCTCCCACCTAATGGTGGTACGAAATTCAAACGAATTCCTCCTTTTATGAAGGGGAAACTCTCGTTGGAGTTGTTCTTTTTTTTATTGCTGTACGATCGTACGAGTTAGGTTTGTTTGCCTGACGGAAACGTTTTGAGTGGGCGAGTTCGTATGCGGAGTTCGATCGCGAAACACTTCCGGCACGGTAAACGCACAGAATCCAACTGACCGGCCATCGGTCGACACTGGAGCTGTTTTGCTAGACGAAGATGAAGATGATGTGCTCGCGAGATCGTGCTCGTGTTGTTTACAAGCTCGTCGCCAATCGGCCGACTGTGCGGAACTCACGAGTAACTCACCCGTACGAGAGCACTCATTTTCCACTGGAAGAATGAACACGTACAGTGTATGGGAAAGTGTAACCATTGTGCAGCGTGCAGCTCTGTAATGTGGCGGTTATATTTCCCAAATAAAAAAATATTTAAAAAAATCCCCATCATCCAGTGTGTTCCGTTTGCCTACATACTACGGAAGCTTTACGGATTTATTGAAAAAAGGGAGAAGGAAAAACACGATTCCAACTGCATCTGACGTTGATAGACAGGAACAGTGTGTGTTTTTGAATGTGTGTGTATGTGTGTTGGCGTTTGCGCGGGTTTTCGAAAACCGGGCTACATCAACCTTGCGACAATGCCAACACGTGGCCCTTAGGCCAAATTAGAAAACCATGTCATCGGTTGGTTGGAATTTGTATTTTTTCTTAGATTATTGTGATCGACCGTTGTTCGTCAATTGACGGACGGAATGGACAACATACAATCGCTTCCACCAGTGCGACAATGGCACCCCGAAATCCATTTATATCCCTTGCGCCGCTCCTTCCCGGCGCCATTTTTTTTCCTCTAATGCCCGCCGGCATTTTGGTGGCTTTAGCGAATTGTTCGATTAGGAGGGAGAAGTATGTCGGTTTCGAAAATGGTTTCGTTGTTACCGGTGTGTTTTTATTTTCGCTGTAAGCACCCCGCCTGTAAAGTTTGGCCCCTGACAGTTGACAGTTCGGTGTTTGGCGGAAATGGAGACGCCCGGTCGTTCACTCGCGCGCGCTAGGTGTTTGATTTATTTATGAACCGCAGCATCGCTTCCGCTTCGTCAGCAGTCGGTTGCGTGTGAATGTTTTACGAATTCAATTATAAGGATGTGCTCGGTACCATCCTGAAGGTGTCATGGTGACACTTTGTACCATCTTTGCACATTTTGCGCAGCTCTCGGTAATTAATTACTGCATCGATGATGATCATATACATTCTTCGAATTGAACCCCTTTTTTCAGCAACGTCAGCGCAAATAAATCATTCAGTCGCATAAAGTACACGTGGCGAATGATGCATTACCGTTGCCGTTGCACGTTGAACAAGAACGGAATGAAAAAAAAAAACCATTGGCTAAAATGAAGGGAATTCCCCTTCTGCTACTTCTTTACCATCTTTACCAACCGTTTGGTCGCACCGTTCCGGACGGCGGGTACGTTTGATATCAGCCCATTATTCTCGATTTTGCGTAACTCGAAGTAGAGTTTGAGTGCTGTAAACCATTTCACATAATGCTTATTGAAGATGGCTCGTGGAAGCTATTGAGTAAATGCTGCTAGAGGAAATCGAATTTCAACGCTGATGCATCACTGCCACGGAACGGTGCTATGGTGTATTTCCGTCTGCAAAACGAGAATAGTCAACTAGCTCGTGTCGGCTAAAAAAAAGGGAAAACCCGGGAATGCATTTTACAGATCCCTTTCTTTGCCAAAACTGACGTCAACTGGGTGGTGGTTGGAAGCACGAATCGTTGGTGCGTGATGGATGCAAATCGTTATTATTTTCGGTATGGTTTGAAATAAAAATAAATTTTACTGCAGTTCCCCGGGAAAACAGGGTAGCGTGGGAATAACACATTTTTCCATGTACATCAGGAGCAGGAGGAAGGGTGAGTTGGTCGTTGTTTGGTGATTTGATAATTTACATTCACGTACATCAGCCGGCCACCCGTAGCAGTACCAGTTCCCGGGATGTACTGGATAAATCACACCGTTTGCATTATTCTATAGCAGTTAGAGGATGGGTTCGCAAGGATGATGTCGTGTCTTCCTGCAAACTCCATGTAACTCCGTGTTCGTTGAATGGATGAACTGAATGGAGGGTTGCCGTTGAAAAAAGAAAACCCTTTCAGAACCTGTCGTCATGCCTCGTCGGCATAGCTTTAACCGCGGAAAAAGGGCAACCTCCTTAACCGCCATCATTACGAAGCGAAGGTTCTTTCTCTTACAATAGGTTTTTTTTCTTCCTTTTATTCACCATCTGCTAAGCGCTAAATGGCATCCAGTACCAGTAGCAGAAAGGTTTATGTACTAACCGCCATGTTTATGACGTCGTCAGCATACAAAAAAAAGGTACGAAACAAGGGTGTATGTTCGTATCAGACACATCCAAGACAACTGCAGCACTTTGGTCGTTGGTCGTAAGTTGTGCAACATCCCATTCCACCAAAGCGTTAACACACGAAACTAGCCATTTTGAAGACCTCATTACCGACGAAAAGCGAGAACATGGCGCACGTTCCAGCACGTCTGTTTCAGCTCGTCGAAATAATTGTCAACAGCTTCAGCAGTAGCAATAGCAGCAGCAGCCGCCTCTAATGGTACCACAATGACGTTGCTGCTGTCAAAGAATGGCTGCCGCTTTTTTTTGTTTTAATTACGCAACACATTTTGTGGGTCATTCAACGATGAGTAACTCCGTGCGGAGTGGCACGCTCTTACGAATCGACGAACCGGGCGAGAGTGAGCGGTTGTGTAAAGGAGAGATAAAAGATTAGCGATGCTGCTCGTTTAGCTACCAAATCGATCGACAAAAGCGAATAAGCATTTGAAGTTTTTGATGGAAATAATTAGAGCTATTCATAATTAGCAGCATGCATTTCTTTGTTTTCTTGATCTCCCGAACGATTGTACTCATGATGCTTGTATTGTAAAAGATTTCACATTAATTACACACGCGTTTGCTCCGTAGCCATGGAAATAGCATCGTTAGTGTGAATATTTGTTGAACGCGTTGGAAAACAGCGTTCCTCTCGTTGGGGGTATTGAATTTAAATTTATTATATTTTCCTTGAAGATTAGCTAATGAGTTATGGGGTTTCTTTGGGAACGAGCAGCAGCTGGGTGGTTCGTGTTTCCGTTTTTGGCTACCCAAATCACACCCGTGTTCCGTGTTCGGTCAACGCTCAAGAATTCTCTACCCAAACGCTCATTAAATCAACACACACACACACACACAATCAGACTAACAAGCGCCCCTATCTGTGGGGCCAGCATTGAATCCGGCAAACGCTTCGGAGCTGTTGGACGCACATGGTTGTAATTGGAAAAGTTTAGTCTTATTTGATTTCATTAGCAAAAATGCAAATAAAGCACGACCCGGAGATGCTGGCACGATTGGTCAGCGTAAGTAGTAGCTCGTGCATAAATACGTTCAAATACATCGGTCTGGTCAAAGCTCAAAGGGGTTCATCCACCGACTGCGATGTCCTGACGACTTTTCCGACCGTATGTAAATATTGTAGTGAAATTCTTCAAATTATTGGTGATTTAATTGGAACACCCTGTCACGGGGCTAAACTGACCAGTTAATTTAAAAATGGAAGTTTTAGCAAAGAATAATCAAATCATCAATTCACACGACTTGGGACAGATTTTCTGTTTGTTTCTCGATTTATATCGATGGCCACAAATAAAAGCTCAATTTGTTGGGAAACGGAGCAATATTTTGTACAAAAACAAAGAAGGGTGTGTACCACCGATTCAGCTTAAGGTGAACCGTCACCAAAAATGTTTACCAATAAATCAGGATGATAAATGGTGAAACTTGATATATCTGTCCATTTTGTGTGCGGCGCGACGAACCAGGGTTGGCAAATGTGATTCTCGGCGCATGTTATGGTTGTAAATTCGGTTACGTTGTGGTTGCGTTGTGGGTTAAAATTGAACGAAAACCGTCTACAATGGGAACGTTTTGAAAGTCCCTTCAAGCTAAAAGAGCCAAAAAAATAATATATATCTATACACCCTCTAAGCTTAGCCTCCAGCGTATCTAAAATTGTTTTCCTTCACGGGGAAAAATCACGTCTGAACGATGCTCCCTTTTTTTCTTGTTTTCCTCCGTTGGCGTTCACTGTGTTTGTCAAATGTTTTCTCCCCAAGAAACCCTTAAAGTCACGCTTCATTTCTTACGTTTACCCTTTTTTTTGCTCGTGTCATGTTTGGATTGCTGCTTCTGGGCCCACCTTTGTGAAAATAGTAGTTGTAAGCGTGACTGACGATGGTTACGACTTCACAAACGTTTCCCCTCTCTTTTACCGCGCGTAAGGGATGATCGTTATTTTCCGTTAAATTCAACAGCGTCTTGTACGCAACAGAAGAAGCAATTTCGGAAGGCACCAATGTTTTATGGTCTATTTTTCGTTTCACACTTTCCTTCCGGCTAGACGCAACGACGCGTCGCGACAGTTCTCGAGTCGCGCATGGAATCCATCCTTGCGCGAAGGTGTCGGGTAAGATTTGTCATTCGCCGACGTGTGGCGGGTGAAAATCGTTCCGATCCATATATAAAGCGCTCCTCCTTTTGGGACAGCAACAGTATCGATAGATTGAAACTTCACAAAACGGGAGAACGTTTTCTAACCGACTGTAAAAGGAACCGCCGTGTTATAAAAATATAAAGGAAACTTTGTACAGCGTGCAAGTGTAAACAGAAAGAAAAAGCAAACAGTTGTGGGCGCGGGAAATAGCCGGAGGGAAGAAAAAGATTTCCCTTCCCCCGTTTTAAGGCTTCAAATGGTGGCTGGGTAAACAATAAATCGTTGAAATCAACAAAAATGTCTGTCCGGGTCCGGTATCAACATGTAGGAGAAATGAAAACAAAATCGCGTCCGTGTAGGCGTGCGATATTTATTTTGCGAGCAATTTTAAAAAGCACTCGCCTTGATTCGGGATGATGGTGGTTTTATTTTGTTTTGTTTTTTGCTGTGTACAAGTAAATGGACTGAAGCAATATAATGGTTGGGTAGGTAATGGAGCGTAAATATGTGAAATGTAATTTTATGTTAGCTTTTATCGCCTAAATTAATTTGCCTCAAGGCTATTAAAATAATTAATTAGTAATGCAGAAACTGGAAATAATAGTCCGATATTGGGGTCTATGATGACCTAAAATAGAACATCAGACATTTTTACACTTGTTATGTCAACCATTCGAACTCTTTTCATTTTCTCAACAATCGGTAAATATTAAGAGTTGATTACTAGAGTTGGTGGTGGCTTGATTTTTTTTCTTATATCACCTCATAAGTTAGAGGCGTAGAAGTTGTGAGTTTCTTTCTGAAGCAGTTCGGTCTTGAGATGTCTCTTCAGAAAAAAGCTCAGGAGCAGGATGTCTATTTTTGTGAGGTTCTTCTTGAAAGAGGTTCTTGTACTTGGTCATTCGTCAATATGGAAGGACGGCCCGGGTGGGATTCGATCCCTAGTCCAGCCGCGTGAGTGGACCAGCGTTCCTATCGCCTCAGCCACCGGAGCTCCCATAAACTTCATTATTAAATGCATGTTTCAATCAAGAAACTAACGTTGTCAAAAAAAAGATGATTAATTGTTAAGCTTATCTTCTCGTCTAATAATAAGGGATGGTTTTTTCAGATCTCTTATATCTCCATGCCAACAAAGAGATATTTTTTCGCCTGACACACTGTGTGCAATCATATAATAAGCCAAAATTCTTCGCCGCGTGATTGGAATTTTGAAAGAATGTAATTTTCATTACGAGCTTTCCCAGCCGATTTCACACTTTGGTAAGCGAGCGCGATAATAAAAGTAAAATGGCAGATGCCAGCTACTGTAGCACATTTGAAATGTAACCTACAGTATTCTGTAACGTCACATCAAAGACGTGGAAAACAGTTTTCCATTAAAACGCGATTATCACAAATTTCATTAGGTGGGTAATGCTTTATATATCGTTAGGAAAGTTATCTATAAAAGTGGAAAAAATTGGAATCATTTTTCACATCGAAGAGTGAAATTGAATCCACATGTTTAACGATAAACACCGCCGCCAAACACAGTCTGGGCTGTGGCTCCATCCGATCGAGCCAATCGCTATCGACGGATATAGCTGATTAAACACGGTGAACAAAACCACACATCCTTCACCGTTCGAAGAAACGTGTATTTTTATCATCTCGGATGCTTACCGTCTCACGGATCCATCTGAGTGACACGTTCACCGAATCGGTTCATACAAACAAAACAAAAATCACAAAATAAAAAGCCCCAAAGGGGAGCTCCAAAAGAAAACAAGCATCATATCTTTCTACCGATTGGGGTAAGGATTATTGTTTGAATTGAATTGCGAGCAAATATGGCAGGAAATCGATGCCTGTCTGGAGGTGGGTGAGGAAGGAGTATGGGGGAAGGGGTGCAATGTAAATATTTCATCATTTTATTCACCCACTTAGACGCTGTCGAACGGAAGACGGACGGACACAGTGTCGAATGACCGTCACACAATGCACTTGACAGGTTCGTTTATCCGCCATTTTTTCCTATCCTTTTTAGGCTTGTAGAACTTTTATATCCATGTATCCGAGTATTGTTTCTGCTTTCAACAGGTATAATAGGAGGTTAGAAAAAAATCATGCCGGAAAATAAATGTATAATTTATTCAAGAGGAATGGTACATATGAAAAATGAAACGATTATCCATTTTAATTAGACGATTAATGATAGCATTAACATTGGCCTAAACGATGGCTGCCATTCATTTTCAATTATCGCATCATTTCATGCTCGGTAAGCTCGTTCACTTTCAATTAGATCAACCATCGGGTTAATTATTAACGAATGGGCGTAAAAATGTTTGCAAAATCGTACCATTTTGATGTTCGATAATGCTCATCAATAATTGTTGACGTAAAAAGATGGCGCCGCGAAAGATTACGGCGATGGTGCGCGATGGTCCAGGCGGCTTATGCGGATTCGATTGAAACCGCACGTTAATGTGCGATACCGCTCCAACTGTCAAAACTGTCAGTTCGATGAAGGACAAGGCTGCTGCAGAAGATTGACAGTTGGAAAAATGTTACTCCCCTCTTCTCTTTTTTTGACCCCCACTGTATTTGATGGGAAGGATGAATTATAAATGTTTCACTGTAACATGAACTTGAAATGAACGGTATCATTCGGTTGAGGAGCTTTAGTTGGTTGGATTAAAGAGTTACACAAAAAGCGGGTGATTAGTAAAAATGATTGCCATCACTTCCTGCCCAACCCGGTGTGTTGTTTTTGTTTGCCAACCCGTGGAGAAGCGGGATAAAAATAGAGTAAAATTCATTTCTGCTCCAATTAGCATCGAGCATCTTCGAGACGACGTCCCATCCGTTCCGTGTTCCGTTTGTGTGCGAGTTGGACGGGGATTTTCACCTAGCAAACAAGAGTAATGTAGAGGGTGTGGTCCATTTTCCACCCATTCCTTGACTGGCCCTGACCGTGACAGACACAAAAAAGGAAGAAAAACACAAATGTCTCCTTTCCCCACTTTCACCCTCGGTGTGGGCGAAATAAGACAGATTTCTTTGCACTTGAACGCACTCAAAAGCGGCGTGGAAGTGTGTGTGTGTGTGTGTGTGAAAGTAATGGGTGCGAGTTGAGCGCAAATTTGCATACCGAGAAATGAGATTTCCGGAAAGTGGAAAGTGCGAATGCCGCTGGGAAATTTCACTCAATGCTTTTCGTAGGGGTTTCCCCACCCTCATCCACTAGTGTGAAAAGAGGAAGACAACATCAATTCCCTGACACCTTGTCCTGGCTGCCACTGGCGAGACGACAGACATCAGGGATGCGTACGTAAGGCCCCCCCGGGATGCTCCCGGAAGCTGTGGAAAGTGTGGAATAATCATTTGGCAAACGGTTTCTCTTACACTCACGCTGTCAATGACGGGTAGAATGATTGAGCCACTGTTCTTCCGCTTTCCCAAGGCCACGCCACGGACTCGGCCGGTTAAATTGTCAGTCAAGTGAAAATGTGTGGAAAACGACAGGTCATTTTCGCCGAGTGACAGGACAGGCGCACTGTTCTACGGTGGTCGGCAAATTGAATCGCACCGGCTCGGCTTGAAGTCCACAAAGAGCCCATTAGGAGAAGCAGTTCACAGTGCTTATGTAAATCACTGCTTTTGGAGGGAGGTGGACGAATTGTTGAATTGCAAAATTTGTTATTTCCAATGATGTTTGAATGGTTTGGCGTGTTTTTTTTGCTTCTTCCTTTAATAGAGTTTGTTGTTGTGAGCGATTGGTTGCTTCTAGTCTTGACTACAATTTCGGAGAAATTCCTTTCGGTGGTTTATGCGTTATTTTTTATCTCCACTTACCCACCGTTAACTGCTTGCCGGGAGATCCATTAACATTCTGTTTGCGTTCGTTCGTTGTGTCATTTTAATGCTACCGGCAACCATTTTGGACCCATTCCGCTTTTGTCCATCGTTCCGCCCGGGGGTGACGATGGGGTTGCCCGGGTGACGATAATAAGCTTTCCGCCTTCCGAGTGGTGACCATAAACGGAATGGGCTTTTTGCTTCGCTGCTTTCGGTGAGTATAAAAGCGTTCCGTGGGCGGATGTATAATGCATTGTTTAGAAATAATTTTATTTTATATTTAATTAACCCTATGATGGTATTACTGGTGATGGTGGCGCGATGAAACAATAGAAACTCGCGTTACTCGGGCAGCAACCGTCGTGTAAATATATGCTCATAAAATTTTACTAGGTGCTTTTGCAATACCGAACGAATAACAACTAATAAGCATAGCAAAACATGTGAATTTCACTACCACACAGCCATTTTGAATAAGTTCAGGTTTTTTTTCTGCTATGCTTTGCTATCATAGAAACGGGTCTATCGGGTTTCGGAACACATGGTATCGGGCGTCTGCAAACCAAGTCCCAGCGCTATTTAGTTCCGTGAACATGAAACCAAGCTAAACCATCCTCGAGCTGAAAATTTCCCTTGCGACTCACTCACTCATCGCTTGCCGGCGGCACTTTGGATGATGCTGTTGTGGCGCAGACATTGGAACACGATTCAGCTGGCACAGTACCTCGCCTGGGTGGCTGGAAGGGAAATCCCGTCCCGTCAATGGGAATGGTTCCTGCTGCTACACAGTCGTAGGAATTATTAATGAAATGGTTAGGTTGTTTGGAGTTTTGGAGTTCGCAGGTCCCAAACGATTCGCTCCTCTCCATTAATCTAATGTATGCGAAGAGTTTATGCATCGTCAACCGCTGGAACTCCGTTTGAGCTAGGAATGAAAAGAAGCTTATTAGCGGGGTTACAGTTCACTTTAACAGCTTATTCAAAGGATTTTTATTGTTTTCCCCCTCAGTCTTGCTACAGCATACCGAAGCGGTTGGTACCGCCCTATCGACAACTTCACGAGAAAAGCCGGAACCCGGGAAAGTAATAAATAAAATTAATTCTTCTTTTCTTTCTCGCTCTTTTTTTGCACATCGGAAAAAATGTTTGAAGAGTTCTACAATCTTCAACGGAGTAGGCAGGTCAATTATGATGTACTGCTGCATCATTTTTGTTGGCGTGGTTGTCGTCGTCCCCATGTCAAGTCGGTTGCTGCAAGCGATGCATGATACGTGGAAAAAGAGCCCGTTGTTTCTATGAACCTTGGTCATGAAAGCATTTTTTGCTGGAAAAGCTTTTTTTTCTGCTGTTTGAAAAGTTGTCTGCCTTTCCACGAACCTGTTACTTGGTAGAAAAAAAACAACATTGGAATAATACATTTGAACGTGAAATGCTGGAATTCTGCGTAAGTGTATTTTTTTTGCGTGGCAATAACACGTTGCTTAATTTTTACTGAAAAAGGAAGATTTTTGCTATTAATATTGCATATAACTTTCCATGGGCCGTGCAAAGGGAACAATTCCTTCGCCAAATGGCTAGATTTTTTTCTCCTCATACGGTCACAAGAATGAATGATGACTTAATGAATTTTAAATGTAAATCCGCTGGTTCGAGATTCGAGCTTTGC
Organism: Anopheles minimus; assembly: GCA_000349025.1. Classification (NCBI taxonomy): domain Eukaryota; kingdom Metazoa; phylum Arthropoda; class Insecta; order Diptera; family Culicidae; genus Anopheles; species Anopheles minimus. The sequence continues at coordinate 4,628,965 of KB663610.1, forward strand.
TACCTGTGCGAAGGGGCCTTCAGCTAACCTTCGGGAAGTATTCAACGGCGCTTGGATGGGCGTGTATGTGTACCTTGGTGAAGTAAACGAGATTTATCTTCCCTACCGGAACGAGTCAATTTGGCAACGAAGCGTGAAAATGGGATCTTAATAGGAATGGCGACTGGGTACGGCGTGGGGTTTTTCAAGACCTGTGCCAGCTGCTCCACCGTGTGACAAGGACGATCGTCCCGGGGGACAATTTGCCACACTAGGATAATCAGTGTGTTTCTTCCGGCGTCCCGACTGGTGAGGGTGGTAGCCAGGGAGAGGGAGAGGGGGAGGAGTTAAAGCACTTCTAAACGAGTTCCATTGTTCGGCTTACAGCTCATTACAATGGCGATAATGATCGCGATGCGGCGCGTCCCTAATGCTGGAGGGTAGACCGGAAGTAGTCGAGGTCCCCTTATGCGGTTTCATGTTGTTGCCGCACGTGGAGCTAATGAAGCGATAATTTTTTCCCCCAAACCAGTGTCGATATTAGGTAAATCATGAAACAAACAGAAGGTACTGCTGGTGACATTTTGTCTGAGAAGTTGTAAGTTTTCGTTTTTGTTTTTTGCATTAAACCATCTCTTTTGTGTTTTATTTCTTTGTTGAAAGACCATTTATTTATTGAAGCGTAGATTGTGGCGAACTTCGAATAATAAATAAAAGCTCATGTTAACAGATAGTGTACATAAGTTGAATGTATGGGTTGGCATTGCGTGGACGTTCACGATCCAGTATTGAAGCCATAAATTTATTTTCCTTCGTTTGTTCCACGACCCAGTACGGAGTATGCCGAACAAGAGCTCTCACATTTTGCCCATAAACTTCTGACTGTTTTCTGGGGTTAAGAGTGCCCAAGGTTCGGAGGGAAGTTGCGGAAAGATGTGCAAACAAACAAACAAAATATTCGCGATAACAATCTGTGCCTATTGGATGGCTTTTACGCCCGAGTTGTTGGCAGTGAAAAGGGTAAGTTGCTTTTTGTTACCCTTTTATTTTTCGGTAACTCCTGTACGAAATATGAGAGCAGTCTTGGACAGAACAATCTGGTCCAACTCGTATCGCATATGTTTTTTAGATCAGTTTTTGGCGGTTGTTTCCCGTCCAGGATGACCAAACCTGTGGCCTACAAACGGGCGCTCAAGCTTGGCGAAATGGTGAACGTTCGTTGCGTCGCTGTTCGAAATATAATCCGTCCCATATGGCTATCCATGCTCTCGTATAAATTCCACCAAAGCTCAGGCTGTGGCAGTCATGGTTTTCTGTCTGCTTGCAAAGTTGCACACCCTTCTAAATTTCGCTCACAGTCCTTCACCAGAAAACCACACAGCTGGTTAGTTAGTCGCGAGGGACTACCCTTTAACACCGCTAGACTAGAAAGCGGTCAACAGCTGTCAACGCAGGGTCATTGAGGATTGATAAAACCGCAGTCTTCGGACACGGTAGACCGATGGAGACGTACGTGCTCAGTTTATTTGACCAGCTTGCTCGCATGTCCCGTCCAGCGCATCCTTTTTGCATATCGGTGTGCATATGCAGTGTTACCCAGAACTGGCCTTTTGGTCGTGTGTGTGTGTGTGACCACGAGAAGCTGTGCTCACGTACCCGTCCGGTACGTTTGGTTGGCCACACCGGGCAACAACCAGCCAATGGTCAGTTTCGCGCGAATCATGCACTGTCAATAACTTAAATATCCGCTTTGGAAGACAACACGGATGGACCATGGATGGCTTCCAGTGCTGTTTGTGACGAAGCGTTGATTTGGTGACTTTGGTTGAACTTTATTCAGTGGCTGGACGTGCGCGAGAGAGAGAAGAGTTCCCGGATATCTACAACAACACGTCCGAGTTTGGTTCTGCTCGAAAAGCACATCAAATCGGGAGGGGAATTCTTTGCATGAGTGACATTTTAATTAATTTGTAATCATTCGCGCACACGTGCCAATGTGGAAACATTGGTTCACTGCATCACCAATGAAGTGTACATCGAAATTTTGAATACGGATGGTTGGTTTTCTAGTTGGTTCCATGTGTTATTATTTTGGATTACATGGTGTAAAATATTCTAATGGGGACTTTAATTATTTTTTTTTATGTCTTATCTGCTGCATGATTCCAAGTCTTACTCGCCTCAAGACGGTGTCATGAAAAGCGTAGTTGCACACAACATTTATGAGGACAAATCTCAAACTCATTTATGCGTCATCAAATGGAGAAAATCACGAAATGAAAACTTGAAGGGAACAGTAATCAGCAGGCAAACTCACAGGTAGTTAGACTTCGAAGCCATCCGCATAAAACACATAACCATCAGGAGGGAGGATAGAGATGCAGTCGTGGAACATAGGAACTCTACCAAATTCAGCAAAGGAGTCGGGAAACAGCACATCTCTTTAACTCTATACGATTTGCGATAAAGATAAGATTTGAACCCCAACATCAAGCCTATTAAGTTTGAGCAGCTATAAAGAGACTGTTGAACACAATTTTTATTTTGCGGTTGGAAATATATGTTCCCAAAGGCAAAGGATATAATACACACGTGGTTAGAGGAAGTTGGAAGTTAAGAAGTGGACTGAAGAAATAAAGGCAACACTTATTGCATCTCAATTACATAATGAGTTTGGCTACACCCTTTTAGACTACACAAATGGAGTTGTTTGGTATGAAAAAGCTTATTATTGAAGCTAATTAAAATACGTCCAAACAACTTGACGGAGCCTTATCCTTGTGTACCAACCTAAGAACGAACAGCTCATTTGCTCGTTTTTGCACTCTTAACACACTCGATTGGCACCGGAAACATAATGGGTTTTTTAAGCCACTGTATTCCGGAAGGAAACAGTTTCCACAGTTTTGACACCGTTGCCTGACGATAGCATGTTAATGTAGACATACTGACTGAATCTCTTTAACTGGTTCCTTTCGTCAGCATTTCACGGTACTACTGTTTGCTTCTCCATCTGCAAATCATTTGCCTTCCTGTGCAGTGCCTCATGTTACATGTGGAATTAACAGGGAAAAAACAGAAACAATCCAACACAGCAGCTCCGTAATGATGATTTATACTATTTACATTTTCTCCATCCGTTTGCATCCTTTCATCCCGGGGAAGTTGTTTTTTATGTCTTCCTTCCCTGGAGTTGCTGCTAAACCGGACCGGGGAAAAATCAAGCCAACAGCAAACGTCCTGTCGCTTACGTACGGGGCAAATGTTATTAATTTTAATGTATGCAAAAGCTCATTCGCGGTTCTGTATGGTCGTTTGCCCGGGCCGAGAGTTTGGGCATTTTCTTTACCGGGGCACTCGTCCAGCGTGGCGCGTACCTGGCCGACAGGTTATTACGTACTTATGCTCTAATTAAAGCTGATATCAGCCTGAAGTTGTTAGTGAGTGTGCAAACTAGCGCGATAATAAGATTACGACAAGACGCTCCGGGGATGTTCCGGTATTTTGCACCACACTGTTTGCCACCATCGATGCGCTGTCTGCGTTGTTCTCTGGCTGGCGACATTTTGCCTCTTCGCCGGTCCGTTCCTCGCATCCGGTCGCGCGTTCGTTCGTGCATGGTCGAGAAAGATATGCAAAGTAAAGTGTACCGAAAGCAAGTGAGATGTTTCTTTCGCCATTAGCAGTAAAACGGGGAGCGCATTATGCATCGCATTGGTGTGGGTTAAGCATAGTTTAAGAGCGGGCAAATGGGCTTTAAATCGATTTTGTGTTCTTGCGCGCGCGGGTGGACTTCGATAGTGACCGTTAACGGAAGAGCAATATATAACACGGTCCCGATGGTGTGAATGCAATAATTCAGTCTGTTTATTTAGTCATGATGATGGAGATGGTCCATTAACGCAATTTAATGAGCAGCCCGAATGTCGCTCGTATAATTTCGCTTTAAACCAAACGAATTAAAAGTGTCTTTTTTATTGTTCAACATAAATGCAATTATTGTGCAGTCGGGAAAGGTTGTCCAAGATGGGTTATCTCGCCACGCGGAACAATATTTATCTCCCCATCACAAGTGTTGTCGCTCGTTTATGATAAATTAGCATTGGTGTTAAATATTCATACGTGAGTTGATTAATTTGCTGTCGGGAAAAGGAAAAAGAAAAGGTATAAAACAACTTTTTACTGGTTGTACTTTTAATAGATGCAAAGCGTTATTCACCAAGCCGCACAAACATTCACTTATCAAACCCGGGTGTAGTAAACTCCGGTCCGGTTAATGTTCTGTTTATCTTGCCCCAGCATACGTGTGGGCTTCACGCGTGTGTTTGCCTGCATATGAAACCGACCTTCCGAACGAAACAAATGACCCCGCGGCCATTTCTCAGAACCCGTGGTGCACAAACACATCCGCATGGACATCATTTCGTGTCGATGTCACAACCGGTTGAATGGAGGCTCTTCGTCGGCCGTTGGCATGCTTGTTCGGCGGGCTGACAGCAACAAATGGACAAAACATAATTAATAGCACACATTCACGACAGGCCAGATGCCGGCCGTGGTCTTCGGCTTCCGATTCTCGTCTGGTGCCTACGCGCCATTCTTTTTTTCTTTGTTGGGTTTCCATGTTACTTCGCTCACCCGTTGCAATTAGCTCACCGTGTGCGTTGGTGTAGGGAAACGTAACGGACGGCATCATAATTACGATAATAAACTTACAAACATCGGGACATTGTGTGTGTGTGTCTGAGAGAGGTTGTGTGCAGGAGCTGGTCGAGCCTCTTGAACAGATTGTCATGTTTGCGTTGCGATCCTTCGTTTTAATGTATTCATTTGTTCTTCAAAATGTTGAAGTTGTGCTATTAAGCAGGTAATGGTTTTGATTTACTATATTTCAAGAACAGTGGTTTCCCTAATTATGCTCTTTTAAATGGATTTCTTGCCTTTAAATTCCTTTTTTTTCAAAATTCTTCATTAACCCGTTTCATAGTGTATTCATAAAAGTTTTAAAAATAAATTTTTTTATTAATCATTTTCATTTTTAAACTCATCTTTGTTTTAAATATAATGAATATCTTCGAACTATCGATATAAACGTGAAATATATCCATCCGATGCCTCAAAACGCGATATAAACAACCTGTCATTTGCGTAACTCAGGAACAGGCTACAAATTTAACTATTCATTTTTTGTTAATGTTCTTGAAGTTTATAGTACATAATTTTTTAAATTCAATTTAAAGCCTTCTCCACGAATAAAATACATTCCTTCGGTGTCCTTCGACCAAATGCTTAGAATCGTATAATAAAAATAGAACACACGAAAAAGAGTAAGGGTAAATATCGGCCATTTCATGAATTTGGAATAGCTTCAGATTCCTTCCCAGAAGCGGAAAGATGCTCGAGATTGTTTGAGATGCTATCCAATAGAGAGGTTCGGCGTTGTAGTTTCCTAGAATCGCTAGAAACGATGGAACCTCGAAATTAAACAAGACACTTCAAATTGGTTCGCACACCAAACACAGTGAAGTGGCTGGTGCACCCTTGCTCTGTTGTTAGCTTTTCATCCACGTTTTTCAGTACTTCGTATTTGCTCGGTATCGCTCCACCACCGTCGACTTATTGCATATCGATACGATCAATTGGGGTGCTTCGTGATGCCAAACGATACCAATCAACAGCAGGCGGGCAATGATTGAAAACAAGCAGCCGAGTGCATTGTCGGGTGGTAGAGTTTGAAGAACATGCCGGCGGCAACCCTCTCTCGGTCCTCTCAAGCTGCAATTTGCACGCGAACGTAACAGATAACAATGTGCAAGTTTTGTTCGGCTTAATTTCAGCGTAAAATCGATCGCTAGAATTCATAAAGTTTTCCTTTGGCCAAAGTTGTGCTTTCGTTGGGGGCTAAAGTTACCGAACGATACACACATACCCACACATACATACGTTCGTTTATATTTCAGGCGTTCATTCGCCCCCGAGTTCGATGAAAAAGAAAAGCGGAATCAGCATCAAACCATTCCAGTATCATCTCGTATGATTGATGAACCGGCAACAAACAACCGGACCCGCTGGATAGCTAATGGTCTGCAGGGCATTAGGATGGGATGGATCTTTCCTATCGAAACTAAGGACAGCACTTGGCAAGAAGAAACGTGCGAGTCGGAGCGTCGGTTACAAGGCATCCGAAAAATAATCCCAATTCTAATAGTACCTTCTACAGAAAAGTTTTTTCTCCTCATTAAAGGGCGATTGAGTGTGGGACTACTAATAACGGATGAGTTGAGAAATGGCGAAAGTAAAAAAAAACATACTCTGTAGGATTAGATATGAACAATGAGTGGCGCACAGGCGAACTGTGTATGTGTGTGGGAAAGTTAACCCCTTGATTGGGTTTAAATTTTTATAGCAAGAAAGCGACCTTATGCTGGAACAAAATTCGATACACTGTGTGGGCAAAACTTAAGCACAAAAATAATCGCATTAAACGAAACCCACCAGGAGTGGAGGTTCATCTCATTATGGAGATGTATTAAGTGGTAAAAAAAGTTTCTCAAGTCTTGTTAAGCAAATCGTAAGGTCGTTGGAAATAAATCCCTTTTTGAAAGTTAAAGAAAAAAAAGATATTTTTCGGACAATATTAACCATTTTTCTCTAGAGCTTCCATAAAGCACATAAATTTAAGTGCCGCTGCAAAAAATGTGTGTTTTAAATGACGCATACAGGCAAAAATATCTCAAAAGCAGTGGTGTTTTTCATTATTTAAATAAAGCCACCCAACCGTACGCACTTGTCTTTATCAAATATCTCAACTATTTACACACAGGGTCCCTCCGATGACAGGCTGACATTACGGTCGGTGTAGGCCGTGACAGAAACTGTGCTCCACCATGTTGTTGCTGCACCACCATTACTGACAGAGAGAATCCGTTCGTCCGTGGTAGTCTCTCCCTCCGCTCAACCGCTCTGTTCGTACCGTGGTGAGTAACATTTTCCAATTATTCTTCCACTTTGTCACTCCGCTTTGCCTCCCGTTTACCGAACATAACGGCACAGTAGGACAATCTGTTGCAAATGCATTCTGTCAGATAAAACCACTCAACCATGTGGCCTAACCGAGACGGTGTTCATTTTTTGGTTGAAAAAGGTGACTGTGAAATGGTAGCCGGGGTGGATTTTGTTTTATTTTTTTTGCTGCATTGTTCATCCTGATCCACTTCTGCAGCTTGGTTTTCCATTTCCTTTCCGATGGAATTTATTGGCAAAGTGCTTCGCCCATCCGTCCGGAGTAGGGAAATGATGGCGGGCTGCCCTTGGCCGGTAACGAAAGATTTATTTTCCATTTCTGATAACAACTGCACATCACCGGGAAAGGATGTTTAATTTCTATTTAAAAACGAAAAAAGAAATCGCAGCAAAGAACGACGAACGATGTAACATTGTTGCACTTGTTCCTGCTTGCTGGCGGAACCTCAGTGCAGTGAATCGTTCTGTGATTTACTTAGTTGTTAAGTGCTGTTCAGTGGAATATTGTGCAAGTAAAATCGCGTTCCGGGCTTACCGGTTGTGACGTTGAATTAATAGGCAAATGGATAAATAAGAGTTTCACGGAAACGTGGAAGCACTTCAGAACAATGCATTTTATGTTAGCGAGCTTTTTGATATGTTAAACCCGCTTAATGATGGTCCAACGAATATTTTATACCATTTATTAGTATTAGATGTGTTTCTGCAGCTAAGAGTGAACTTTTAGAGTGTTTTTTTCACAGAAGTAAAACTAGTTGAACAAAAAAAAAACTAAACACCTGGATTGATGTAAAGCGAGCGGAATTTATTACACGCAAATTATTACCAGCGGATGTTGGTAAATATTTGAACTTTCAAAAATGAATAAACAAAACGCTTGAGCTGCTTCCAACCCGTGCTTCCTGTTGGGTGGAGAATGATTCACCAACACAGTAAAGGCTTGTTTTCCCTCTTTAAAGGGCGAATTAAAACGCTCGAATGGTTCCCGCTTCGTCCCTTTTACGCCTAACCGAACGTAGCTGCGTGCAATCGGTGACAATTTGTCATTAGCAAGCGGAAGAATCCGTTAAGAAGGTCGTCCGTTTACGTGCGATTGCATCAGATGGCTCTTTTGTTGTAGGCCACTCGGGCCTCTCGAGCTGCTTTTTCCATCGTGGAAACATCTCGGGAAATGCCAGCAAAACATACCGTGTCTGCATGCTGCATATCCCTTAATCTGCTTACAGACCAACCCCATCCCCGTACACTCGTGCTTTTGTGTGACAATACACGGCGCTGGATTCCATGTCATCGGCTCTGTTTGCTCGGCATGGGTAAAGCCGTGGAACCACCGCCAACACGGTGAATGGAGCACGAGTCAAAGGTTTCGCGTGTCTCCCACGCATTCAGGGGGGCTAAGTATGCGTAAAGGATCCCGGTGCGAGTAGTGGTATTAGAACTAAGCGGCGCGTTTTGGAATCTGGGTATTATGGTTATGGTATGTAGGTATGCACCAGTGGTGACAACGTCAATAATAAATCTTTTTCCTCATTGTTCATTCACCATTAGACGATCGATGTATTGAGGAATTTGTACGTTGGATGTTACTTTGTATTCCATGAAGCACATTAATGTATTCAAATTATATTAAAAGTACTTCCGCTTTGGAACATGGTTTCATAAGTTACTATTAGGCTTACAAATTGCATTTAATGCATTTGGAGCAGATAATGTCGTTGTCTTAGAATGGCGTTGGTATCTATGATATCATCCTTTTTATTTTTTTCTCTTAATGATGTCTGGAATTTTTAGTCGCAAACTTGAAAACAGTCCAGAACATAGGTTCTGAATAAGAAAAGTAACAGAAGTTGTCATATCAATTACTGGGTTCAGTTTGCCTTCAGACCAATTGGCAAGAGGGAGTTCCTTGGAAGCTACTCTTTTCGATAGGCTAAACCTATCCTCACAAACCTCAGTAAGTACCTCACATTCTCGTTGTGTAGCACGTTGGCATGCATGTGGAAAACGGCTGAATATTGAATTCGATCTCTCCTTAATTTTCCTTGCAGTCCAAGTTCTCTGGATTTATTCGAATTATGCACATCTCCAGCACGTAGGACATGTCGATTTCAAGGTAGCCAAATACAGCTTCATACAGCATGGAATACGAGATTGAAAGACAGTCCTTGTTGAAAGAAGTTCATAGCATATTAAGATCCCCAGGTATCCAGATTTACGATTTGTTGGGAGACTTCAATGTAGCATACTTCCAGGCAGAATTTTGAATATTTCCGCTTCTTCTCCTACGTCTGCGTTTGTGTCAATATTTAAAGTACTTCCTACCATTATTTGTGGGCAGAAAGAAAGAGAATGAAATGATTTTATGTAAATCAGGAAGATGGCGAAACATCCTTTATCAAAACGTACCCACAATCGTTAGAAATTGCAGTAAAGTTGGTTAAAGTGTTGGCACTGCTCATAAAACATGCATCACAAGGGGTGGATTCCATCAGCACACGCTGCTATGATAAATCTTGCCACTATCTCAAATAATTTCCAATAAGCCACAACCCAGCACGTCCCCGTACCATAAATATGCAATGGCAACCTTGCTGCGTACATTTCGAGCGAATCCTTCAAGCTTCCATCCTCCGTTTGCATGAATTGATGCTTTCGTTTATTCGATCGCACTCAAACGAACAAACAAAAATAACAAAAAAGTGCGATCGTATTCCCCATGTCCCAATTCGATCGATTGCAAAACGGGGGGTTAGCCGTGTGTAGGGTCTAAAACAAAACCAAGCAAAAAAAAGTCATAGAAACAAACGCAAACGGAGCTGCTTTCGAAATCAATCTACTTCATGCAATTCCCAGCTGAGGGAGCTATCGGGATATGGGGTCGGTAGCACACTCACAAAAAAAAGATTATTTCATGAAACATTCATGCACTTGATTCGCTTCGAAGCTAGAATCCAACGATCGGAACGATGCAATATACCCGTTGTGTCTGTATGTGCCTATGGACAGTCGTAAAACCCGTGACAGCCGGCTATGGAAATGGTTGATGAGAAGCAATTGTCAAATGATGTGCTGGGGTTGTGTGTGTTGTTTTGCTTCCGATTTTGTGATGTTTTGTGTGCATGTGAACGAACTATTCCGATGCGTTTTTTTGTTTTTCGTTGTAGCCGATAAAGATGATCCGCTGTGAAAGTACTGAATAGCGCACTGGGGGAGGAGACAAATAAAAGAAAAACACGTCCCAGTGAAACACGGGATATTACAAGAGTATCCCTATTCACAGCAATGGAACCGCTTTGCCTTTGCGACCGTACGAGGAAACGTGAATCAATGAAATTACAACCGGGCAACAATACACGGGAAGCGAGAAAAAACAAGATGGAAGCGAAATCCATTAAACGGTACTTTACATGGCAAGTGTGGGAAGCTTTTTTATATTCGCTTCGATCGAAATCACTGACATCCCTTTTCCACTCCACAGAAGACTATTGAGCGGGAGTAATAAAAGCATCGGTAAACTATAAATAAGGATGTCAACGGGCTGCTGGACTTGGCCGAGCATATTGTACACCGTACGTTCGCTAGTGTGCATAATGCCACACAATAATGGAATAGGTAATAGGAGAAGCATTCCATAATGTCCTCATCGGTTGGAAGATGTATTTCATACATTATGGCAAGTGTTTTCAGAATTCCGTTTCCGCACGGCACGGGACCTTCAGCATCTTCAAAGCAGCGTGGTACGTGGCATGCCGTAAAGTGCTTGCACAACTCGAGCCACGGTTCCAGTCTCCTTCCGGAGCCGGCAAGACAGGATGCGAAGCTACACATTACACGTCCCGGTCCCGTGGCTGTAATAAAGTGAAACTATTTATGACCCATACGCCAACCACCGTGGGGATGCGACCGTGGTTGGGACAGGAAGGCAAGGTATGCACGATACCGTTCGCATGTTAATGTTACAATTGGTGCAGGGTGCAGGGTTTCACAAACGGATCTCCCTGAGCTTTCGCTGTGGTTAGGTTAAATCCACAGCCAGCAACACAGGACACTATCCATCATTACTTAAATAGACTCCAGAATAAGGCTAGGGCGGTCCGGTGGCCGAGGAGATAAGCGGCGCCGGTCGTAAACGGCAGGACCGGGGTTCAAATCCCATCCGGACCGTTCCCCCGTAGTGAGGACTGACTATCCAACTACGTGGTATTAGTAAGTCTCGTAAGCCAGAAATGGCAGGCATGACCGAGTAGGTCGTTAGGCCAAAGAAGAAGAAGAGAATAAGGCTTGAAGTGATTTAGTGAATCTTGTAATGGTAGTACGGCAAAAGAGGGTCGGCAAAAGGGAAAGTTGCTTTAAAGCGGACATTACCTTCTGCATTTTACGTCTGGCAGAAACATTATTGCTCAAAACATACTACTGTTTATCTTTAGAATATTTCGTCTGTCTGTCTGTTGAAGTCTGTAAATGCATAATTGAGATATAGATTTTCTTTATCTGATTCCGAAGTCAAATAGTGTACTTCAAACGGTTTTTTGTGTGACTTTTATTTCACTATCCAAGAACCGTTTCCGGAAGCCCATCCCTAGGATCCATCAAAAGCGCACGTCGTTAATCACAATCCACAGGGGATGTAAATGAGTGTGTGCTATGGTTCCTTTTCGAAGTACAAAAAAGACCCAAAAGGTAGAAGCTTTAAGTTTCGCATCATCAGCACGAGTTTTGACATTTGGCTTCCGGGGTAAGCATTTTCTTCTGTCAATCAGTAACTCACCGTTCAGCCGCCTTTTAACGTGCTATCGTGGTGAGTTATAATCGTTTGAATTTGGTATGAATTTCCGATGGACCGAAGGAAAAAAAAACACTCATAAATCTGTGCAATGGATTTGTGTTGTCGTTCCGTCGACTTGTCCGCCAGTTCGATCACAACGGAGAAGTAGATTTATCTTCGTGGTTGTTTTTTTTTTTGGTTGATAACATTTTCTCATGTTTTTCGTAGTCGCAAAAGTGAATGGAATTGTAATGGGAAACTCATCTTGGGGATTTTATTTTCTAGACAGATATTAATACATGGAACCGTTCGGCCGCCGGTGGAGTGCGCAGAGCGACTCGGGGAGAGGGAAAAAGATCAAAATTAACATAAATCTTCACTATATCAAAGGCCAACACGTCGGGTGTCTGTCTGTGGAAGGAAGGTATTGCTTTTGTACCGAGCGACATACGCCACGAGCGAAAGAATCTCTTGCTCGGTAAGATAATCGACTTTTCGTTATGAGCATTTTTTTATTTCGATGGCATAAAAGATGATACACCATCGAGTGGGATTATTGGATTCTTCCTTGGACGAACGATGGACGTATCATCGTCGTAGATGTGATTGAATTTCATAAATGTGCTTTTAGATTTCATTTTGATAGCACGGTTAAGCAACAGCTTTTCGTTATCATTTATGAGATGTACAACGGAATACTGTACATGATTTAAAGCAGCTGCAAAACTCATTCATATTGCAAAAAAAGTGGATTTCAACATCATGTGAGATGTGATTTCATATAAGCTTTTAATCACTCCTTATGTTCTACACGACAAAAGACTTCCTGCCACCAATGGGGCTGAAATTGTTTTTTTTTCATGTTCCTACCATACAATGTAACAGAACGTTACATCGCTGTCAGCTGTTAAAGTATCATCCGCATCAGGCTCATCTTTGAACCTCTTATCATTCCCTATTTTTGCTGATGTCGTCAGCTGGCACCAACATCACTCCAACAAGAGCAGGCCAAAGTTAAACACGTGCCAAAAGTAATGCTGTCTTTGATGGTATGTATCATGCCGTCCTTTGAATGGTGTTTATGCTAAGAGGCATCTTCGGGAAAATCATGAAAGAAGTACGAAATCCACCGTCGGATAGTACACACACTTGCCGTCCAAAACATTATCTTGTTGAGATTGACCTTGAAAGGAATGTATTCCTTTGCAGAGCCTTTGCGTTGTGAAAATATGAAACTGCTTAAAGCTATTATTCCTTTGCTGTTACCTTTAAGACCAACGATTTCCATGTTTTGACGAACCGTGACGGAAGGTCTTTAATAGTTACATTCTGCGGCGGCATTATAAATCTACAGCGAAAGCGAGAAAAAAAACAACACGTTCGTTACAAAACTTATGTTGCGCCATTTTTTCCCGGCACAATAAAAGCGGCAAAAGTGAGCTTTGTTTTCTCTTGTACATGCTATTGATTTCACGCTTTCCATCCGTTCGATTCCGTTCCGTGAGTGTCCGCGGTCTACCGCTGCTCTTGTTTGTTCAATTTCAGAAATAAAAGCTTTACCCCGGAACGATTCGTCACTGGCACACCACCGTGCTACCAGCAGAATACTGCTGCGCCAACCAAATCATCTGTTGAGCCTACCGCCATCATGTGAATTCCTCGTGTGCAGGGCTTTTGTTCAATTCGGTGGCCCTTTTTTTTGGGATATGAAATGATCAGTTCGCGTTGAATGGCTACCCGATGTTTTACGGCGCACCGTAACGGTTTATGGTTCAATTTCTTGCCCTCGTTCAACATCGCCCGAAACGCCACGATAGACACAAAAGGCATAAAACAGAACAAAAAAAAGAAGATAAACAAATCGCTTCTGTTGTGTGGAAAACCTTCTGCGAAATGCGGAACTGATTTGAAGAGAGAAATCAACGGATTGTATACATCGTTTGATTGATGTACGATTGATCCGTTGTCGCACAGCTTAGGTCAATATAACATGTAGAAATTGGTTACCTGTTAGCTGAAAGATAGAATCAGAACAGAAAGAATCCGAACACGTCAAACAATAACTCCTTATCAAAAAAGTAATCGATTCGAAATAGTGTTGCAATAGAAAAAAATTTGATGGAGGCGCCTGGTATCTCATGCAAAAATTTAAATATTGAACAGATTTGATGTGAACTCTTAGCATTCTTTAATTCATATTTTTTATCCACATGTTAAAATTATTTAGCTGTGTTAGTGTAAACATTATTTGCGAAGTTTGACTCAATTTGTAATTTAATCAAATATCTTTTCAAACTCATGGAGACGCCTGGTCTTTTGTATGTTTTATCCGAACGTATGAGTATATTCGCACTACATATATATGAATTGAAAAGGATTATCATCTCAAAACCAATCGTTTAATGCTTTTTGAATACGTAATGAATCATTGTATAATCCTGCTGCGTTGTCTCGAGCCTTTTGCTAGACACATTTTCGACACCGTCAGTCTCCATCGATATTCACGGATTCATGAAAGGTAGAATCACTTCATCGCTAGTGATTGATTATCGTGGCGATTCGTTCTTTCGCCGACCTGCAAACTATCTTTAGTTCGGTGTGTTTCCTACCATCATGATTGATTGAATTTCTCCCACTATCTTGCTCTTCTCACTACTCTCGCTTGCTCGCCGATGTATCTGTACGCGTGTATAATATTCCATTGTTTTCGGGTTCGGAAATCCACTCACGGTTCGCAATCTGACGTTATTATCACTCGGCTGAACAAATCCAACATGTGCGCGTACACTGATTATTGACGTTTCATGTGGGAAAGCCACCGTCCCGGGATTAAGACGCAACCTGGCAGAGCGAGGGTTCATTAGGGGTCAACTGCGAGCGAAGCAGATTTTCTATTGAATAGCTACAGCCCTATCGAAGCCGGTTTGATTGATTGCTTCCTCCGATGAAGACGACAATGCTTTCGCTAGATACTTGGGTGAATCGTGCTGAATGGGGTTTGAAATAGGATTTGCCGAAGGTGTAATTAATGCAAATGAAGCCAGTTGAAGACAATATTTATCCATGTAGATCAAAAGCATCTACAGTCTGTAGCTGGGGAGTTGTATAGCTTTGGGATGGATATAGTTATTTTTCCTAACAACAAGCTCGTCTCGGCTATGTTTCCCACAAGGTATTGTAAGGTTTGTGAGTACTGATGTTAAAAGACAATCAAACCAAAGAGCTCGTGATTCTCCCGTACAACGTACCATGAAACCAACTCGATGTGGTCGCTTGTGCGGAGATGAAAAATACATAAACTATGCTGTGGTATCCCGCAGCTTATCACATTTATCATCGGATGATTAGCTGCACTCGGCTGTTGCACTGGTTTTTCCTCCAAACATCTTCTGCTAGTTTTCGCTTTTCACTGGTGCGAGATGAGTAATGAGTTTCCATACCATTCTTCCGGGTTCTCTCTGTGTGTGTTTTGTGAAGAATCTGGACGGGACGCTGCATTTTCCGGGTTCCCATCATGACAACCACTGTGAAGTCTTGATTGCAAAGCCAAAGCGACAGCTGAAAAGCCACTACCGAGACAAACAGATAACCATCCCCAACCACTCAGTTTTCTCTCTCACTCTCACTCTGTCTCTCACTCAGTACGACGAGTGTGTTGTGGGGCTTATCGGAGTGTATTTAACTGACACGTCACAGTGGCAGATGTCTTGCAGCATTTATTTATAATCCATTCTTTTCAATCTCCACCAATCGTACCCGGCATCAGTCCTACGGCCACATGCGTAAAGTAAACGATAACTCGTTCAGGCCTGCCTGAAGGTTGTCGAGCAATGTACAGTGGAAAAAATGAGCCTCTTGTTTGGAAAACGATTGTTGAAAGTAGAACCGGAAGAATATGTTGGTGTAAAGTACACAATAAGAAATTATCTCTTATTTTCCCAGGCCAGCGTTACGAGCGGTTGGAATGTGTTGGATAGGCAGGGCGAGATAGCTGGTACATGCCCCACCTTCGTGCATTCGTCCATTGCTCCGCAGCTGGCAGCTTCCACATACAAATCTAACGAAGCGAAGAATTGCTCGAATTTTGTCAGATTTTCAACGTTCCCAGAACGGAGTGATAAGCCTTACGGGTTCGGATACATTGTGTCACGTTGTTTGTTGAAAAAGTCACATACGCACGAAGCAGCTTCATTGTGAAGGAATTTTCATTGTAAAAATGCTTACCGTGGAGTACTTACCAAGGCGGGGACGGTTGGTCGTAAATTGAATCTGCATAGATTTACAAACAGTGACTTGAAATGCGACGAGCACCGGATTCCTCTAAAAAATCGCAGAAAAATAGCTTATTTTGATAGCAGAAAATTGCCACAAATCAGTCATTCCATTGTTGGAGCGCCCGAAAAAAAAGGATTAACATTATCAGCGATACTTTTGCCAGCTGGAGAATTTTTCCTTGAACACCATATGTCACCGTAATATGGAACGAAGCCTGAATTTTTGTTTCGCCATTTTAGCATTGCGTGTTTCCGTGCGCTTCCCTGCAATCGATTAAGCGTTCAGGCCACGGAAAGAAAGCGAAAGCTTTTAGTAATGTAATATCTTACATATTTATTCGTATCTCATCATCAGGAGTGGGAAAACGATCAAGGTTGTTGGAGGAGAATGGACGGTTGTGTTGATAGCAAAGGAAAAACAATTTCCATGCGCGGAGAAAGCTTATATTTTTGCGAAACTCACTTTTCGAGTAGCTTCCCTTCCATCCAAAAACCACCCTTAAAAGGTTTGTCCGCTTTCCACACATTAAACTCGCCATTTTCGCAGCACCGATCGCGTGTCGGTTGTAATTCACGTGACGGCCGTATTGGGAAGACGCGAAGGGCATACGGATGCGGGCAACTTTTTGAGGGCCAACATGTTTTGGGCTAATATTTGCACAGTGCCATATGTTGGCCGGGGCGAACCTGACCTGACCCCCTTACACGGTTACCTTGTCAGGTGAGGGTTCAAGATTCGCTCCAGCAGCACGGGCGATTACCGGCCACGGTTCGGGACGAAACAAAACAAGCTACTTGAAAAACTTTTACCAAGCTTAAGCTTCACTGGGCTCCGCCTTCAGCGCACCCGGTTGCTCGGGAATCTAGATCAGATTTCGCTCGTCCGAGTCGTGCACGGTTTCACACAACCTGTTCGCGGGAAGGGAGGAATTTGAAAGAGTTCCCAGTGGCGGTATCTTGGATTTGTTAGCTAACGTGATACTCCTCGCTCAGGAGAAGCTTCAACTAGCTCATAACAGGCAAGAGTGGAATACGATTTCGGTAGAATATTTATAGTACTCTTATTTCGGGAGTTTATTTAACACCAACCAGGGCAACCATGACTATTTGGATGTTACCGAGCACTTTTGCCCTTTGAACTTTGGTTGAGTTTATTTTCACGTCGGATAACTCGCATACGAACAGAAAACAGTAGTCAGCTTGTTGTAACATAAACTTAAGCAGTGGTATCTAGTTTATATCTGAACAATCTGAATTTCGTTTTTATTTACGACAAGCTTTTGCGCCACATAAACAGCATTATGTTTTATAGCTTTATATTTTTATGCACCATAAAAATACTTTCGCTTACTCTTCGAAGAAAAATGAAACTTTTTCAGATATAAAAGACACCAGTATCGCCACATACTCCTGTCTACCACTAACAAACTGTATTGCAACTCATACTCAGCCATTACATACCCTTTCCGCAGACATAAAAACGGTTCGCTGACATTTTTTGCTTCTCCGCTCGACTAGAAACGCTTAATGTCGCATTTTCGTGTTTCAACCCGATTGCGATGAGATTATCACCTTCCGGTAGAAGGGTTAGTTAGCCCCGTACGTTCATTTCTAATTCAACAAGCACGCTACATTGACTGTATGTGGGTAGGTCAGATAAGTCCCAGGTGTGCTGCGCAGTGCAGGTCAATCTTGCATGCGAGAACAAACATAAGCTCGCAGCGTGTCCGTGATCGGTGTGCACATGTTTATTTAGCTAGTGTTTGAATAAACTAGAATGGTATGTTTTTACATTGCAATGCAATGAAACGTATGAATGCTAATAGGGTAAATTTAATCTCTGCCCTGGGAAAACAGAAGAGAATCCGGTTTAGTGTGATTGCAGTGTAGAGATTTACGGTGTGTAAAGGGTTTATCGTTGAATTGGAACGTTGTAGAACAATATGTTTCCATTGAATACGCAATTGTTTGTGATACGCATAAAATACTTTTGAAAGTTTGCACAATCCACGGATATAGTTCAAAATTGCTATTATAGAACATAATAGTAGTGTTGGCAGAATCTGAATGCTAAATCCATACTACACCTCCTATTTTATCTGCATTCCAATTTATAAACTAAAATTAGAAAAAAATCGTATATTTCATGAATTCTCAGAGATTCGATTTGAGAGTTTATGAATCATTGATAATGTCTTGTTTTTTTTTTTTTAATTCATGAACCATTTTAGAGTTTACTCATGGCTTGAATGAATTCATATCGACGATTCTGATGAATTATTCTTATCGAAAGATCCAATAGGCTCAACACAAATCTAAAATAAAATAATAACAGCGTCATTGTAAGTAGTGGGAAGTAGTTTGAGAATTGTCGAGTTTTCCTAGAAGTAAACTCCGATATCGCCACTTTCGGAAAAGAGAATTATATTTTACAATACTACAACGGTAATTACGGCCTTCTCGAACGAATTTTAGGGTAAGAGGTGGGACTTTTCACCATCATCATCACCGGTGCTCATATGATCCATTTCCTAAAAGTCAAGTTTTCTTGTAATCTGTAGTTTTTTTATTGTTTCCTTTTTCCACATTGTCTATTTACAACCTAATAGTCTCTACGTCCGAAACCTTATGCCTGCGCTGTAATAAATTCTCCAACAATCAGCTCCATTCGGGTAAGCTGTAACCGGTGGACACCACCTCCAAACAACCCACGACAATGTCCATAAATTATTCACACCCGATCGTCCGGATGCGGTGAAACACAAAATGAGCCAAATTTAGGCCCACATTCACATCCCGTGGCTTGTAAATGAGTTGCTAACTCACTGTGGTGTGCTCGGCAAAAACATCTCGACGATCGCCCATGTCGTCCCGTCTGGTCAGCAGCCTCATTCATGCCCACAGGAGGTCAACTGTCGCCTGCTGTTCAAAAAGGACCATCGAAAAGGGACAACCACCTTGTAGGCCTATCGGTTCTTCCGCGAAGAGAGAAAGCGGGAAGTTGCAAAGGATAATACTTGGAACGAGGGATGGAAGTGACTTTGATTTAAATGTATTCAAAAACCAACCCTCGGGGCCGTTTGATTGGTACCGAGTTTTACCACAAATCATTGGTGGCGCGGATGGGTGGGAGTCTTCCGTGGGGATGGGGGGAATAACCTCAACGCCGCATAGTGAATGCTTGCAACGAACGGGGTTATTTATGTGCGAATCGACCTTGCAGAACAATGGTGCACAAAATCCATGAAACTCAACAGTACAACTTTGTTGCGTAGGATTATTCTTTCGGCATTGTTCTGTGTTTTGCTATCTCTTGTTTTTCTTTATTTTGGTTACAATCCAACCCTGAAATCTCGTTACCGCAGAAACATCCCTGCGGTGCGTTAGGTTGACTTCTGGAGGTTTGTTTTTTTGTTTCGTTTTTGGCTGTGTGTAATCAAATTCTAGGCAACGTTCCTCCGCTACGCTACAACGGTGTTGCTTACAGCGTATGAGAAAGCCATCGTTGGTCCAAATGTCGCCGCCCTCCGAATGAATGGTGTCCATTTCGGGCCTTTCAGGGGAGCAGCATAAATAAACGAGAGGTGAAACTCGACCGAGAAGAACGTACGATGACCGTCCAGACGTGTGTCTTCACTCGAGCTCAAAATGGTTTCGGTTTTCCCTCTTTTTGGGGTTTCGTGTTTTTTCTACTGCTTATTTCCCCCCCACTCAAGTGCCCATTAGTGCCATCTGGTGGCGTTTGCCAAACACCGTCCGTACATGAACCATGAACGTCCAGAACTAGCGTTTAATGGGCTCTCGAACGCCCTAACAATTTTCCAAATCAACCGGTGGAAATGAATGGCCGCAGAGGTTCGGTGCCGGGGAGGTGGTTGGATCGAAAAAGAGTGTCGAGTTCGCGTGGCCAAATATTTCCCCAAATGATGCTCTTGGTCATGGGGGAGTGTGTGGCAGTGTGCACCATTAGCAGATCCTTTGGGGCATTGGGCAGGCACTCGAGAGACGGGTGGCGATGGTGTTACCGTGTAATAGATGGTAAGCTCTGCAACTGCGTTTTGCAGTTCATTTCACCCTACCCTATAAGAGGAGTAGAGGATGGAGTTGTGGAAGTCCGAGTGGTTTTAGATTGTATGCAAACAGCGTGGTCAGCACCTAACTGAAACCTGCCAATTTACGAGCGGTGGTGTTGTGGCGATACGTTATCACCTCCGTATTGGGGGTTTTCCACGATGCACGAACACCATTGACTCAATTACAGCGACAACTAATGGAGTCGTCCGAGCAGTAACCCGCCAGTGTACGGGAGGGTTGGATAACTTTTAAACGTATCCTTTTCGTCGAAAGCTCCATCGAGACCATGGTTGGCACTTATATTTGGGGTGTGTGCACGTGGGGAACAGTATTTGTGGTTCATTAGTTGGGTGGAAAGGGTTGGTTTGGTTAGTTTAGGTGTTGTAAGTAAACCACTGAGCAGCCTTGCCCTTGAATGCAGTGATAAATACATAAATTGCATTTTAGACTGTTGGAGTGTATGTTGACCCTAATAGAAGGATAAAAGTCGTCCGAAAAAAAGCATTGTATGTTCGATGTTGGGCTTAATTAAGGATAATATACAACACCTCTAGATTGTAAATTAAAACTCACCCCCTCTTGGGGGTTGGATGGAGTTGTCCAATCTTTTCTGGATATAAGTTTTAATAAATTCAATCAGCAACATAATTTAAAGTGCAATGATTATTAAGTAGCAAAAGAAAAGTCATCCCGCTTAAAACCCCATTTTGAATCATCCCTCGGGATGGGAGTCATCTCCGACATCTATTAATCTAGCAAAATGGTGTGATTTTGTGCCACCCTGACACTTGTGACACACAACACGCTATTTTTTCATTGTGTCATTCACTTCACTTTAGCTCAAACAAGCAAAAAAAAGGAAGTGAACAAAAAGAGTTGAAGAAATAATCTTGCGCTTCCACTTCAACAGCTAAATGACGGTCCGTTCGTTCGTTATCCTTCCATCGCACTCGCAGCTCTCACACGCAGTCACATTTTGGGTTTTGCGGAGAAGACATTTTTCTCGGTGTGAACGCTCTTCGTATAACGATTGCATTGCAATTTTTGCTCCTGCAACGATACAGGCACGAAACTACGTGTCCACACCGACACGATGGTGTGTGACACGATGCCTTGGAGCATCTACCACACAACCACATCCCGCCAACGCGCTAGGGCTAGTTGAAGTCGAAAAATGAGTCATACATAATGCAAGAAAAGTTGTGCGCAAAAACTTTGCCTTCGGGTAAAACCACGGTAGTCACTAGAGAACGCTATGATAAGCGCGCTAACGCTGGTGATAACAAGTGGCAGTGGTTTATACTTTCTAGCGCCTCCCGGTGTTAAATGCGGGTGCAAAGGGACACACACACACACACATACACAACAAAAAAATGCAATCCATGCTTTTCTTCACCGGTCGGGATTTTTCACTATTGGTCGTTGTCTTTGACTTTTGCGACATCCGAGATTTAAGTGCCCGCAGAAACTGGAAGTCTTGATTGCGTTCCTGTCGCGAGGTGGTTAGTGTTTGTGTCCATAGGTATGTGCTTCAGTGTGAGGTTTCTTCTTACGGGATCAGAGTTCATTCCACCCCGTTGCTAGCGGATATTTTTACTCAGTTTCATAAAATAACATAAATTCCCCCTGCAAGCTGAATGACTATCGAGATGAACGCCACGGGACAAGTTATTTCGTGATGGTGCCATTTTGTGTTGAGAAAAAGTGATTCGAGGAAAACATCTATATTCGAAGAAATTCATAAAACCATCATGATCAATATCAATTTTATGCTATTACTTAATCCTTCAACAATTTGATTCCTCGTCTGTAGTTCGTAGTATTGTGTTGCAGACGATATAGAAAATAGTATAATATTTACCGTAGGATTTACGATAAGTAAACCTTTCAATAATTCTTCTCTTGTGTCACGCACACTTTACTGGTGTTTTTCATTGGACCATAAAATCAATCTCTCCCATACTTATCTCCCCAAACCCTCGCAAATTCTTGGCTAAGGGAAGACGAAAGCCTAAGAGAAAAGCTTTACCAAGCGACTTCTTTCTGGTATTTTTATCGCGTTGGCCCGGTTTAACCTTGATTAAACAAATTCTCAAATGATGGCATATCCGAAGTAATCTTGCCCACAAATCATATCCGTTTGACATTGTCACCGGTTTTGGGAAATGGAGCCCGAAATTTAAGCTCCACCTTCCCCCACCCCTCCCGCCCTCCTCCTACTGTCTTTTGCTGATTGTGAATGAAATCACAGATGAGAAACAATCTTCAATAGCAGCGGTTGTGGAGAAAACCCCGGTGGCCAGGTTTTGTAGCGATAGCAAATCTGAATCCCACCGGGCACAATTTGAATGATGATTTGAAATTCAAATCATTTGCTTCCCATTTGTGGAGGAAAATTGATCATTATGTTTGCCAAAACTCCACTCGATAATGGTGTTGCTGCTGCGTAAGATTGTGCGGAAAACAGGCTGCTGGTATACAAATGACTAGGAAGTGAAAGATTATGGAACGGATTTACTTTTAAGTCTGATTAAGATTTTTTTTTCTCGATGGGAAGTCAACTTACCGCTTTGACCTTTCGTTGCCATCAATATTACAGATAATGTAAAGTATTTGTATTTCATTTGTTTTATCAAACATTCCTACCCGTATGTTGTAACCTGTGAAAGAATGTTCGATTGCTTTTGCTAAATTACTTAATTGGCAATTTATCGCTCGCTGGTCGCATCACAAAACTAAATGTTGTCTGTGTGGCCAACAATGAAACGTACTCCAACAAGTGTTACCATTATTTGCTCTCGCCTCTTTGTATGTATCTTGGTGAGCTGACTCTTATCGAGATAAGCCAACCACCAGCAAGCCGAAGGGAAAGTTTCGTGCACGAAGCCAACGTTCGAACCGCTCTCGAACGACGAAGCATTATCGGGCCGCGCTTACAAAGGAGAAAGTTTCTTATTGCATTTCTCAAGAAAACTGTCAATTGTGGGATGCTTTTTGTTAGTACGATTTGTTTGAACCATGTGAAGCGTTAAATTGCACACTTAATGAAGTACATGTGCTCTTCTCGCAGTAACGCTCGGGATGTGTTGAAATGTTGATCACGCATCGATATGGGGAGCTTGGGTTTGTTTGTTAAATATAATTAAGAGGTTGATAAAGTAACTTCGAATGTTGGTTGACCATTGATTGTAATTGATGTTGTACAGTGGTTCTATAATTGCTTTAAATGAATGATACTGTTCGTTAAAACTTCCCTTCAAACATGACTCTAATTTCCTTTGATTTGATTTCATTTTCATTTTTATCGAATCGTGCAAAATCAAAGTAATGCTCATTGAATTATGAAGGAATCTACTTCAATAAAACCTTTGAAATAAGATTCCCAGACAAAAAAAAACGACGTTCTATTTGACCGTAATGGAATGTTCATTAGGAGGTTTTATTAAATATCTCAACGCATTAGATTGGAATTAAATTTCGAACTCACTCATTTTGATATTTACTTTCTGCTACAGCCGTAGAAATTCTTCACATGGTTAAAGACGCTTTAATAAAAAGCTGACCATTAGCACCGGTCCTTACCAAGCACACGAATATACTTCGACGAGTGGTCTTCTGATGCTAAATGGCGCTGTAACATGAAAGTCCGTTTATATCAAGCTCGTCCTTTTGCAGGCGCAGCAGCATCAAATTAGTATTACACATGTTGGACCCATTGAGCCGTCCAACCGTTTGACGATGAGGTTTGCTGATTTTTTCCTTTACCTTCTGGCCACAGTGGCGGCCCGGTTACGTTCGTATTTGTTTTGTGGTTGGCCATGTTTGTAGCTTTCGTCGAAAAAAGAATTCACATCAAGCAAACATATTTTGATGTGGTTTCTGCGTTGATACATCATGGCTGTTGAGTCTTTTGAGGATGGTTGTTTTTTCTTCCTTCATTTTCCTTTTTTATTTCTCTGGTAAACCTCCATTAAGCATGCATGTCATATCAGAGCGTACCGTTACGAACCGGGGGTTGGTAAAAAAAAACCGCAAAGATTACATTAAATTTCTTTCCCTTTCCTCGATTGAATTTGTGGAGTGTTAATCACGTAATCAAAGCGAAACGCATGGGCGAACGTCTGGTTTGGCTTGATGACAACCGCCAACCGCAAACAAAATGACAGCAACGGCGTTGAGTGTTTGTCGAAGGACATTTTTCATACGCTAATATGTTAATCCTCCTGCGAGCAGGGCCGTGCAAATAATGCTACATGTAACGTTTGCGTGGTTTTGCGGTAAACTGTGGAAAATATTGCTGGCTTAATACTGATAACAACCTTTGTTGCAGTATGGGACATTAAGGTAAAAAATAATATCTAACAATTTATTTACTTGTTGAAAATATTCGCAAGAGCTTGAAGAAAAATTGACACTTCCATTACAGAGTTATTTGCTGCAGTAAATGAGGCTAAAATTTGTAAAACTTTTCCCATCCCTTGCACATGTATACCCATCCATCCTTGAAACGATAAAAATCTACCATGAGAAGAGGTTCCTCCCAGCGTTTCGAATTCAATTCGAAACCAAAACTTGTTTCATGCTGGTTTATGTGGGCCACAATTAGCTTGGCATCCTGGAAAAGTTATGCGTAACCGCAAATAAAATGCTCCAAATGAGTTAAACAGCTCCGAAAGGCACACCTTCCCGTTACACTCGGATAATCATTTCACGAATTTCCATTCGCAAACGCAAAGTCTTAACTGTGATGATTACGTTAGATAAGAGAAACGGGGTGCACTGTGTCGAATGTTGAGCAACAGCAAGGTACAAGGGAGCGTTACTCTAATTAAAAGCTTCCTCTAATTAAAACTGTCTATGTACACTTTTTCATATATGGTAAGTGTATTTTTTTATTCAGACTTCTGAGCACTGGATGTTGATGGTGGAAATAAATTCTTGAAAAATTTCAAGCATAGCAAGAGAAAAATTAAACTGTGTCTGCACTCCGGAAAGATCTAAACATAACTTTAAGGCATTTGCTATATTGAGAATTATTTGAAATGTTAAAGAGATAAGTAAAAATAGTGTCCTGCAAAGTTGTAGATAAATAGAAAATACGTGTTCTCAATTTTTATTTTATATTTTTACGCACATTATTACATACTTTTCTGCGGGTTTGTAATTTGCTGCGTGACCTAACATAACTATAACTTATTATATAGTTAACTATACTAGTTTTACAAAAAATATTTTTCTATTCAAATAATATCTTCAAAATATTTTAAATTTTTTTAAATTTAAAAAAAGTTGATAACTTATAGTTATGGTACGTACTGTATAATTGCAGTATATTTTTATTTTGATCCTGAAGAACATCCAGTCCATGAGTTTAAATTCGACATCGACAATAAGCATTTACCGCTGCGATGATAAAATAGAATATTTGAAATAGTTTTGAATGTGATTTGCTAGATTTGGCGATAATGTTCATGAATTTGTATTGCGAGTAATATTCAAAGGTATTTTCTAGTGTATGAATATTTGCTTAAGAAAAATACTTCCATGTATATTATTCACTACATTTTAGAGCATTCAAAATATTGTTTGCGTAAAAAGTATATCTATAAAATTCCAATTTTAATGGAAATTCAATTTTCCTGGAACACCCGTCGATACTGAATAAAGACCATTCCTCACAAAACGATTGAAAGTCCGAATGTTTTTGGTCTACTATTTTACAATATTGCCAACCCATCGTTTGAAAGGCTTTTTGGCTTGGAAAAGCTTGTCACTTAAAATTCGAATCATATCTGTTGAGATACTAGCCCAGGGCACGTTTCCCTTCTAACAGTGGATGGAAGTATCCTGACAAAAATCACCAAATCGCTCCGAGCATGAAAAGCTTGCGTTCGTTTTATTCTCGTTTGCAAAATCTGTGTGCACTTTCGTTTTGCTCTTCTGCAACAGACAAACTCCATTTCGCGTCCATGCGACAACGGCAACCGCCAAAGAAATGTAAATTTAAACCTTGCAAACAGGAATAAAACAACGGTCATAAAAATTTAACACGTTTCCGGTGGTTTTATAGCCTCCAACAAGAAAATAATGCCAAGCTGCTATGGTGAATTTTTCTCCGCTCGTCCAGTTATGAATTGAAAAACAAGAAAGAGTTCGGTGTGGATAGTTTTTACCACTTCTCATGTTTACCTCTTTCCTCCTTCCAGGTCGAGCTCTTTCTCCTGCTAAAAATCGGAACAGATGGTGTTGAAAGTTCCCATCGCGCGGAAAACAATTATCTATTTGCACCGCGTGCATTTACAACTTGCATGCAACAGGTACGTGTGTGTGTGACCGGAGGAGAAGGTGTCGGAGTTGGAACATTTTGGAAATAGTTTTCCTTTCGCTGGGTGGATAAAGATGATGAAAAATGGCCAAA
The DNA here is from genome assembly GCA_000349025.1 of Anopheles minimus. NCBI lineage: Eukaryota > Metazoa > Arthropoda > Insecta > Diptera > Culicidae > Anopheles > Anopheles minimus. The sequence continues at coordinate 4,655,498 of KB663610.1, forward strand.
CATTTTGTGCAATAACCGTTACTCATGTACACATTTACCGTGGCGTGGGATGTTAGTAAAATAATTGAAAAGCAGCTTCTTTAAATTGTTTCGGCGAAATTCCAAATTTAAACAAATGTTAACTTAAGCTACTTGTTGTTATACTTTGGAGAAGCACAATGATACGTTTGTGTGAAAAGATTCAATTTTTTTTTTTAGAAACTTTTTTAGAGAATTCTGCAGATGACTTCAAACACTGTTCACTCATGCATCTTTATATTTTAATTTGCATTTTTCTTTATTTTTGTGTTCAGTTAAACGATTTCTGCAGCTCAGGTAGCAGTCAGCAACTGCCTGGTGACGTTCAATAACATTTGCAAATTACTCCGCTTTTTAATTATGCATTATTTCTAGTTCGTTTTTTCGAAATCAAAAGATTCAATTATGCATCAGCTATTTCCATTTTCCCATTTGGCATTGTGAACAGTATTATGGGAGCCTGGTGTATCGAAAAGCAACAGTCGGTATTAAAGGTTATCATAAAATAATTTTCTAATTACTCTCGTATAAACCTTCCTGAGGGACGGATGCATGGATGGATGGGAAGCATGCTGTATGCGCCTCGGTTGGTGTTGATTTTATATGAAATAATTGACGTTTTGTGGTTTCGGGGTTGCTTGTTCGCCAGGAAAGAACTTTTCGCACGGGCTGACATGTCAATGGGCTTAGGGAAAATTGGAAATCACAATAGCTGCCAATGAGAAGGGGAACCGATCGGGATGATTAATGTGTGTGAGCGGAATTAATTAATTGATGCCCTGAAGCCAAAATTGCGATCGGAACTTGCACGCTAAATAGCGGATAAGCTTTGGTGGAGGATTTAATGATGCAGGTGTTAAGCTTCATAGAAAAGTTGTGCGTTGGGAAAGTGGGAGTGTGCCACCTACAGTTGGAATATATAATCAAGCTTTTGCGCAGGAGAAATTCAATTTATTTTCTGTACCGAACCGCTTCACTTCTGCTTCGATGGATAATTTTGATAAATAGTTTTTTTTTCTATTATTACACTGTGATAACTAACGCAACTAATCGGTGGCGTAAATACATCCACGCAGTATTTTATATTCTCTCAAAAGAATTTTATCGCTACGTTAAACGATAAGCTGCTTTAAAAGCTTTCACTGTAACGAATAAAATCACAGCCCTCCATATTGATCCCGGACTCGCATATTGCTCGCTACCCGGTACAGCACGTTTATCGAATTTATCCTGTACCCGATCCTTTGCAGACTCCCAGCTCGAACCGGTGGACCGTTGGAAATACGAAGAAGAAATAAAAGAAAAAAAACATCAAGCATCGATTCGCTCCGGTTGAAATCCACTTAAAGCGGTTCAGTCTTGTGGTGCGCCCCTTGTGCAACGCACTTGTCAGGGGCATGCCAGTGCAAGAGTGTTGGGAAAATCGATGGATGTGTGGGAAGGCAAATGGGAATAAGGGCATCCCCGAACGCGGTCTATAGAAAATCCATTTCTGCATGCTTGAGCTAACCGATCTCGGAACAGTAACGGTATCTGAAAAGCCTCGGTAGAAGGTGGATCAGAAAATGAACACACACAAAAAAAATGCCAGAGTCCCAGAGAATGGCTGGAAAATTCTTTTCGAACTTTTCGAACGGAACCAATTCTTCCCCAGGGGCCGTGGGTGCAATGAATGCAGCCCCAAGCGTCAAAAGCATCATCTTCAGTTCTGCTGCTTGAGTTGGTAGTTTGGGGAAGAATAGCCGCTTGGATGGTGTAAATTGTGAGCCCTCCGTTCCAATACATGTGAGAGCCCGTTAGACTATTTTCCAGCATTAATGCAACGCTCAAGTATGAGCTGAATCAAAATGCCTTTAAAAACTTTTCTGTTATTGGAATCTATGATGACTTAAGCTTGAAAATCTGCTCATTTTTAGATTGTTTTCATTAAATGGTCAAAATTCACACCAAATTAAATTGTCAACAGACAGATTGAGAGATGGTCGCTGAAAGCATTATAAATTTGTAACATTTTTCGAAGAAAAAAATGTATTAAATCTTCAACGAAGTTAATTAAAAATCTTGATAGCTTATTGAAGAGCGTATCAAGATATTCTTCTTTGTTCTCAAATTTATATGGCATATTAGGTTACCTAATTATATGATAACTTACTAGAGAGACTTATTGAAACCACTAATTTTTTGATTTTGTCCAAAGAAAATCTTATGTTTATATCAAGGGATAATTTTGCTTGTCAGAGCATTTTATAGGCAAACCAGAAAATTAGCACTGGATCAAATGACTCAAGCCCTACACAAACTCTGTTCTGGATAATCACTGACCATCTCCAACAAAACCAAATAGGTCAACCAAAGGAACAATCTGATAATTATGCTGTTCAGATACTCAGTCACCCGATGCGTTTTGAAGGGTTGCAAAAAGGAACAGAAAAATTTAATCATTAATTAAGAAAACGTTCGCATAATTAAGTGAGAGAGCTTTGTCCTACGCGTCGTTTGTCGGCCAGATGTCCTTTTCTTGTGGTTGTTGTATTTTATTGTTTTTATTATTAAAACACGCCAAGTTTCGTTGGTGGTTAAATCTTGCGTAAGCTTTCGAGCGATATCCACCAGTTTACACGCGGGCAGAAAGAGTTTCCACTGCTTCTAGCCTTCCGTGAAAACTTTTCCTTTTTTTTTGTTACTTACAGATTGTCGCTATAACCCGTCGTTTTAACGAGATGAACTTTGTACCGCCGGAAGGCATAGGGCAGGCCGAAACTTTCACGCTTCAAGCAGCAGGCGTGACGTCGTTGGACGATTGCTGGCGAAGAATTGGTTGCGCAAAATATGGCCGTGATGCTTGCGGGTCGATAAAAGTCCCGTGCAGATGCACACGATAAAGAGTAATGGGATGAATTGCTGAAAAACTTTTTCTCAACAGCAAATCGGCAAAACGAATTCAAACCGACTCGACAAATAATTGAAAACGATCTAATTGTGCTGTGAATTAAACGGAAACGAAGATGTTAAGTTGTAAACATTTTGAAAACGGAGCTTAAGACTTTTTTTTTTGGTATTTTGAAAACGATTTGATACTCTCAAGAAAAAAAGATTAGTTGTTTTACGATCTGCGTAAGCTAGGTTCTCCTTCTCGAAATTTTGTATTAGCCCCAAATGCAAATAAGCATGCCTCCGTGTTGACCTTTGCTATGTTTCAAGGCTGCATAATGGAGGAAAGCCTACCAAAAACTCAATTACCCAAAGTAAGCTTGACTCGCAGCTGTTTACAAAACAAAAAACCAATGACAAACAAGAGGGATTGTTTTTTATGATATAACCTTTCAAATAACAAAACACATACTCATGCAAGGAAGTTTGCAAAAGCCAGCCTACCGTCCCAGGTGTGTCGGACACGCGTGCCATATTGTAACATTTTTTAAACAGATTTTTAAGCCACTGAATTTAAATATTTGCTTCATACTTTGAAACAGATGCTCTCCACTCTGGTGGTGGTATTTTAACCTGAACTCGTTCAAGAATGAATGGCCGTAGTACTGAATGTACTCGTTACCATTCCTTTTACTGAAGTGAGCTTTTTAGCAAAAGTGGATTTTTTTTTGTTTGGTTTTGGCATCTAACATGCCCGCTTGAGAGTGAACGCAGATGAAAAGCAAGATACTTGTGTTTGAGAAGTTCATTCCAGAGATGAAAAAGTAAGACATTTCCTCATCCAGAAAGCCCAGAAGCTGTTATCTTCATCGATCGTGCCTTTTCGCGTGATGATGGAACATAATTTAAAACAAGCTGTTTGCCTCAAAATGTACACTTAAAGTGTATTATGATTTCACTGTTGATACTCTCGCACAAACACTAACCGGTGCTTGGCAACAATTTTCCCTTACTCGGTGGTACGGATCTATACACCTGGACGAAGCCCACTGCGGAATGAAAGTTTATTACCGGCTCTTAACGTAGCATTAAACTTTCACTTCCGCGGCCGACATTTTTGGTAAACATAATTTCCTGAGAAAGTGAGAGAGCGAGAGACTTTAGCGGGAAAACTCCGGTCGAATGAAATTGAGCCGCGAAACAACTGAAAACTAACAGAGGAACGAATGTTGTCTGGCCGGTAAACATTATGGGTTGTATGCAATTTAATCAATGGAACAGAAAAAAGCATGTTTTTTATTTACATTTGTTGAAATTCACCAATCAATAACGTTGTAACAATAATGTACATAAAATATCCTGGAATAGCAAGAAGCATTTCAATTTTCGGTTTGTTCAAACTTCGTTTACACATAATATAATCAAAAACGCATAAAAGTACACTGTTACCCTATCGCATATTGGAAAAATCTCGTTCGCATCGATAAATACTTCGTGCCCGTTTTGTTTACAAAAACTCCCGCTCTTTCACCTACCGCAGCGTTAAAGTGTTATTACCAAACCAGCAACACCGGAAAAACACACTTCATCTACCAAATTTCCCAAATGATGGATGAAACAGATTTATCTTACCAAGCAAAAGTGAATGCTTCTTGTTTGTTCCTTTGACACTGCAGGCGTAACTGAGCACAACAGTTGGCAGAACGAAGCAGGAAAATGATGAGACATTTATTGACTTCCATGATTGAGTGATGGCTTCTTGCTTTTTTTACTCTCCTGAACTTATGTTGCAACACGAGGTGGCGCTATTTAATTTCTTGACTTATCGCTACATACACCTTGCCTCCTAGCCGTTTGCAAAGATAGCAACAAATGCGTTATATTAAGCATAAGAATAGCAGGAAGGTATTTGGTATTTGAAAAGAGATTCCTCCTCTGTACACAACCCAGCATAGTTAAATACACCGTCGAAAGTAACAAACAAGGCCTTCGGATCAGTTCCATTTTGAAATGCTCCAGGAGGAATGCATAAAATTCGCCAAGCACATGAAATGTCTTTCCACTGTTTATTTCAAAGCCAGCTGGATTGTTTACTTGGGACCTTTGCAACACGAATGTACGCGATGGTTTCGAAATGGCGGTACCGTTCACAGACTGCTCGTTCAGTGAACGCTTTATAGACCACTTGTTATGCCCTATGCCCCGGCGGGTGTATCCAGCAGGATTGGAAGAAACTGTCTGTTGTTTTTACGGATCAATCATTTCCCGTGACAAGGGTTGTTCCCGTGCATGTCGGGGCTGGAAAACGGGAATAAGGGCCAATGTGTATAAGTTGCGCTTTTGATGCTGCCACCTCCCTGAATCATATTTCATATTCTACGGGTTATATTTACCCTGTGCGGCCCAACCATTGCGAGGATAGTGTTTCTTGGAAAGCTCTTCTTATAATTATGGACAGCCTCAGCAAACGACAAGTCTCTCTGGAACGGTTCGGCAGGGGTTTGTTTATCCCCTGGCAAAGAATCTTTTCAAGCTGTCAAATTTGTTATTTTGGAACGTCAAATTTGATAGGCTTGTCTGACATGCTAGTATGTGGAAGACAATCAAGATAATGACGAATATTTTGGATTTCATATCCTTGAAGATCCATTGGTCAACAAAATCAGTTAAATGAACGAACATATAAAACTACACCGTTTTCAAAAAAATTCAAATAACAATAAACACACATCTTTTTCAGTTTTAATCTAAATTGCTTTTCCAAGGTTCGTACTTGATTAAGCCTTCTGCAACCACCCGATGGGTAAATGTTTCATCGAAGGTGAGATTATGATATTAAGTGAGGCAAAGTATAGATACGAGAACATCGATCCCAACAAACATCGCGAACCATTTTTCCGGTGCGACATGATTCGATTTTGTCTTCTTCCATTATCGAGGGCTCTTCAAAGGATAGAAGAAAAATATTGACCCACATATTGACGCACTTGAGCAACCGATCCGACGATGCTTCAAGATACTAAACTTCGTCTTCATCCCTGTTGGAGGGAACGAGGGCCTTTCGGAATACCTTAGCCGAAAAAGGGCTAACAGATGTAGCAGTTCCTCAACATCCGATCAATCATCGTTCCAAACGGTCTCTACCTTAGAAAAAAAACTGGACCTGAAGAGTAAGAGAGATATTTATTAATTCCTCTACTACTGTCACCATTGATTGAAGCATTAAAACGGACACTCCTTTCGGGACGATTCGCTGTCATTTACTTGGGGCCGACAACGGAACATTATGTCAAATATTGAATTATGGTCCGCTTCCCAGGTGTACGGTTCCCAGGTGTATGTCCCTGAAATCTAAAGACATCGAACAGCATGTACCAAGGAAGGTTAAAGTGGTTAATATTTCCAAGATTGCGCCCCGAAGGAACACCTACACGAACGCTGGACAAACAGAAAAGGTTTCTTGTATTTGATCATTAGAAGCATTGGTCCCTGAATCGGGCCGGAGAATTATTTCATCTCCATGCAGCGAATCACTCGCCATTCTACACTGCTAACGAAATAACCGTCCATCGTCGTCTGGGCATAGAAGTACGAATGCCGAATTGTGTTTATTCTTCGTCTTGAATTTCGCTAACGATTCCCTTTGGGCTGGGAAATACTTCGCCGGTTGGAAAGTAGCAATACGGTGGAATGAGGATATTCTTTCGTCCATCGTCCAGCGTGGTGTTTTGCCGTGATTCGATGAAGCTGAAGAGGAATAGAACGTTCATTATCCAAGTCTCTCATCCAAAGGGCGAAGGGAAACGCGATATCTCGTCCGTTGTAATGATGATAAAGAGGTCCGCTGAGACATTAATTCAATTTATCATTGCTACAATTACTTTGCAGTTACGATTCAAATCAGTCTACAACAACGTGTAAATACATCTTTAATTTAAAAGTCACTGGAAGAGACACTTTACTAAGTGTGGCGTTGTGACATAATAAGTTATTTGGTTTGCTTCCAAGGGCTCCTCCTGCCTTCGACGTTCCGGAAGTATCTATTTCACCTCACGACCACGCAATCATGAGATTAGAAACAAACCATCGGAGTGCGTTTGGTTCCGCCATTTGTCACCCGAAACCGGAGATAAATAATGTCTCCAGCCATACATTCGGACCCGTTTCCTTGGTATGAGAACTCGAATATGTTTCCGTCACTCTCGAAACTGTCGTGTGTCTTGATGTCGCGAAAAACGCACGACCCTCGATACGTTACATTACATCAATAGCACCACCAAGGTATCGCCGAGAAGTGTGGTAATCTTCTTACAGCTTCGCTTATGTCACAGCAAACAAAGTCGGCGTGAATTTCATGCTGGAATTAATCATGACCACGGAAATGCTTCGTTCTATCAAGGTCTCTGTGGAGAGGTTAGACATTGGGGTTGTTGTTTTTTTGGCATTTGATTAAAGGAAGCACAGGTATCAGAAGAAAAAAGTGCAGACAACCTGTTCGAGAGGATCGCGACACGCTTCCGTCAATACGACAAAGACGAATGATTCTCTTTGGTCTGGCCAAGACAGCTGAATTACACTATTTTACTTCAGAAACTATATATCCTTGTTCACAACGCTGGTAGTACATTTCGACAGCGCGTTGTTGTGGAATGATTTGGATAATAATTTAAGTAACATTTGAACTACTTTACAAACAAGTTTGTTTTATCTTCTGGATTGTACGCATTCTGGAATCGTTGGGAATGAAATTGAATTACGTTGGAAGATGAATTGACATACCCAAGTAGTTTCACCTGCATTGTCCATGATATTGATGGATCTCGTCTAAAGTTCCCGACGTTTATGGTAAAATGTTCAGGAAGTACTCATTCTTTTGTAGTTCGGCAGCACGCTCTCATGAAGAAGATAAACTCATTTCGATTCGCGTTGATTGTTGTATGGAGAAGCCAACTTCAATGCTCGTACAATCGTCTACTTCATCTATAACTTCGCACAGTCAGTACCGCCTTTCGTCGAAACACGTTCATTTTGATTGCGTGGCGGACGCGGTGTCATTTCGCGTTTCGCGTTCTTTACGTGCGAGGATACTAGAAGCCTGGTTTCCATTTCTGTAACCAACCTGAGCAATTGCAATTTATTTCTGCGACCAACCGAACAAGAGCATCCGCGGACGCGTTTCGTTTGGCAGGGACCAAGCAAAGAGCAATCAATGCACGGGAAAAGCATAAAATGAACACTCGCTTCGCAATGGTTGCCGGGCTTCCGATGAAAACGTGCACAAGAAATGGTTGCAGCTATAGTGTAAGGCTACCTATACACTGCAGTTGAGCAGCTGAAGAGCGCTGTTCGCAAAACAATACTGTCGAACTGATTGCAGTATCACGATTACAGGAAATGTTATTTTTCTTCCGTTTATTCCGGCGCCCTATTCCAAACCTTCCTGGAACATAAATGACCTATCGTGTAATGAAATTATTATTTCTTCTCAACCATACCGTAACTCTGCGTTAACGAAACTTCCACGAATTTTGGAAGTTTTTGGATGGTGATTGGAATGCAGAGCACGTGTCATAATTTACGGCGTGCAGCGTAATTTCTCAGTGAATCGATGCATGTGCATTTTCTCAATAATAATGAATAGCACTAATTGAAATATTTAAAATAGTTATAATTCTACGAAATTGAATTCGTTGGAAATTTCACCATTCATCATCAAATCATCAGTTTCCGATCTGTTACATTCTTTCACTTGTTATGGCAATTTCTCAGTAAAGATTTCTCTGAAAACGGTTCATAAACCAATATTACATTGTTGGGACATTTGCTACGGATTTTACGCTCTTCCTCTCAAAGTCATTAGTATTTATTCCTGGACTTCAGAGACAAAAAAAACATTTGAATGAAAAATGCTCTTTCCTTGCAAAACAAGAATTCAATTTGCATATAAATGTGCGCCCTTCGTAATACAATCATGCTTCGGGCATAAATCTTTTTTCAAAGATCTCCAGCAAATGTTATTTCCATTTAACTTGTGTAAGTGTAGTCATAAATTACGTTAAGTGCCATTTATCCTCATCTGCAGAAAAATATATGCCCCGCAATACTTCGGGGAGCTCCAGTACATCTCCAACATTCAATCAACATACCGACCGTAATCATGAAAAGGATCAAACGGCTCGTAAATATTCCACCGTATCTTATCAGTTGTAATATTCTTTCCTGATGAACGTTTCCATACCCAGGCTTCAAATGAGTTTCAAATGACAAACACAATCCATCTCTCATAAGCGGCTTACTCAATTTGTCTTGTTTGTGCCATCGTCCAGCAAAAGAATCCGACATTTTAACGCCAGGCTCTTATGCTTGTGTCGGGTGGTTTTTCTTTTTCCTTCTTACGCTGTCCACAATCACGTTCCGTGCCGCAGGCTGGCTCTAATCAACACGTTTGAAGCTTATTTTCGTACCATTTGCCGATGGAACTCCTTTCAAGAGTAAGTCATCTGCGTTAAACACGGTCACTGTTTACGTACACCGTTTCGTTTGCACTGGAATTTGCAGCAGGTCCGGGCCGATGGTGCTTAAGGCGTTCAAAGCTTTTGCTACAGCATTAGAGAAAAAGTTTGTGCTAATCTTCGGTTTTTCTACGAGCGTCGAAATACGCGCTGTACGTGAGAATTGTTGAGTAAAGCCCTGAACAATGTGTCGACACACATTAGAAAAAAGTTCTTTATAAGATCCAACTTTGATTCAATTATTATTTAAAAAAAATTAAACAATTTTAATATGTTAGGAACACACAACGAAAATGGTGTTAAAACATCCGAATACGAAATTGCTGTATACACCATTCGCTACTACAACTCTTCAGTTTCAACTATCTGCCATCACCTGTCCACAATACATTGTTTACCGACAACTGTGACTGTTTGTGCATGCGCTTCGTTAAAAGTTGCCGAAAGCTTCCGCTCGACACGATAGACCAAGATCTAAAATCGAGACCATCGGGCAACAACTGTTGATTTTGCACAGCCATCAACGCCATGCCCGCGGTACGCGGCATCTTCATGTATGTTCGTACCGTATATGTGTGCACTATCGGCCTTCAGCGTGAAATATACGGAAGTTTCCCCTCCCAGTGATTCCGGGCCGTTTGTACTATTTCGTTTCACTGGCATTTGGTGTACGGCTATGCTTCAGTTATTCGCACATTTTTGTTTGCTCTACAAATACAATGTTTACCGAACAAAATGAACGATTCGGCATGGTCGGGAGAGGGTTTCATAAAAGAGCGATTTTGGGGTTTTGTGGTTTACATTGAGTAATAAAATTTTCCCTGCCATGCTTGGAAAACCGTTTGATGACGATTTTCAAAACCCCGGGACAACAAATTTGTTACTTTTATTGAACAATGATGGTATATTATATTGATTTTATTAGAGTATTGAACTGTGTACAAATTTACTTTTTTTTATTATCGTTGTTTCGCGATGAAATAAAAAAAACGCTTGACATTTCCACGGATTATGTGCACTGCGACGCAAAGGTTGTGTTAAATCGTCAGTTAAGACGGATAAATAAATTTCCTTGATGATTGATTATGTTTATGAGTAAAACGGTATACTGTTACTTTTATTCGGGGTTGTGGATGGTTGTGTGATTGAGTGATGTCAGCGTGAAAATGGTATCCTGTTTAACCCAATGTTATGGTCCAATTGAATCGAGCTTCGAGTATGTGTAAATTGCTCCCGAGTCAAGCCAAGTGGCCAAACACACACACAGCGCCATTCAAAATAGATTACGAAAATTTACGCCAAACACGATCAAACACATCGCTTACGAGCCCAATCAATCCTTTAGGAAGAAAAAAGTACAGTATATACCCGTAACCACTCGACGGCATGATTGATTGTAGGCAGACCGAATGATTCGACATAAATCATGCAAACCCCTTCAAAACCTCAAGGACACGCGACACATGAAAAAGGTTTTCATTTCGGTAGTTCGTTTCTAATGATATAAAGCTGATCCGTGACGGTTCTGGGTGGTTCGATTTAATATGATCGATTGGGCAAAGAACCGCACTTCAAAACAAGAGAATCCTGCTGAAGTCTAATGACTATTTTTAGCTTCACTACGTATCCTGTGCAAACACTTTATGTCATCATGTCTGTAAATATGTTTACCATTATACAGAAGTCTTCGGTTGTGATAATTTTTGCCTTAAGTAGCCTTGTTTTTGCAAACGATCGTCCTATATCAACAGTTTCAAGGTTAGCAATAAAACGATGACATCTACCAGACAACCGGCACTCTGGCACAAATGAAGCAATCTCAAATAATGACCACAATGACCAAAAAAAAAGGGCCCATCATCATTAATGACCACCCGGAAAGTTGCGTCGATCACTGCGAACAGGACATTAATTATCACAAAGGGATGCGATTCAAATGTATTCAAACATTAACCTCCCCCCGAAAGCGATTGATATTGACCAGTGGCCGGGGCAATTGGAAGGGGGAGAGGAGGGCCGAGAGCTGACGACTTCGGGACAACGAACGTTCCACCGAACCGAAAGGTTAGGGTCGATGGTTATTTATGCGTGAAATGATACTTTCATTCGCCTCAAGTTCTGGTTCATTTTATCGCACCGGCTTATTGCTTGATAGCCGGCAGCGATTGTGCTTACAAGCGGTCTGTAACGATTAATTTGATGACAAGATTAGTGTTCAGTGCTTTAGCGGCTTGCGGCTTGTTGAATAATTTGCATTCATTTACTTTCTTTGTTGCCGGAAAGTGAATGCTGCTGTAGGGCAGTATGTCGTTTGATTCGTTTGAGTTTTTTTTATTTTTTTCAGGAGAAGTTTGCTCTTCCGTTGAGGCTCCACTCCTGAACAATCCTTCTAGCATGAAAATGTGCATGAAGGAATCGTATTTGGGCGTAGAAAAACTTTTGTGTAATTTAAAACTCAACTTAAACTGCAGGTTAAAATATTCTTTCAATAATGGATGCTCGTTTCAACTCCTACGTCATTCTCGAGTCTCCAAGAGGTACTTCTTGGGTCAAGGTCACTATTGAGCAATACCACCACTGAACGGAAGCAGTAGTGAATTGTTGAAAATTCGCCTCGTTTCGCATGTAGAATATCACTAACGCTGACATCGTAACATTTGCTCTCGTTCTCGACGTCGATGAGGTTGACGGTGATCATGAATCCAGAGTTCCGTGCTGCCCTCCACTTGCCGTATGAACGAAACAAAGACGAACCGGTGCAAGGAAGCATCCGATTATTTAAACGAACATTTACACAATTCGCCCTTGTTGCATAATTGGGTTTCTATTCGTTCAACAAGCGCAGCCTGTCGAAGTTTTGCCAGTTTGAAGGGGGCGACCCCAGCTGACGGAGTGGGACGAGAAACCGGACCATTGTTTCACTCGCGCTGTCGTGTGTATTGCCCATTTTGTCCCATCTCGGGACACTGCACTGCGCTGGTCGTGACATTGTGCAAAGTGCAGCCCAAATTTCGGACAGGGGCCGGGGCGTTTACCAAGACAAAGTTTGTAATTTAATTTGTGAAGAAACTGTCGATTACGTTGCCGGAGTTGGGTCATTGCTAGCCGGGTTGTGCTAAACTGACTGCACTTAATGAACTATGTCTGCTTCCGAAAGTGGAACGATTGGCAAAAGTTCGGAAACCATTCGGCATAGTTCTCCGCTTTACACATGCTACAACTTGTGTGGAAGCGTTTGTATCTCATCACGCAAAAATTGTAAATCTTTTGAAAAGTATCCAATGTAAAACATCCCTTTGATCCTCGTAAAATAATCTATCATAACACAGCTGGACCGTTGTGTAGGAAATCATCTAAAACTTTGCTCAACTAAAATCCACTCCGTAGCTGTCGTTCTGTCACGTGCCAGCGCATCTTCTTGCGTTGCACATCTCATTTGCGATTCCGTTGCATTCGTTGCATTTAGAAGTGAATTTCACATCATCTCATTTATGTACGTGTGTGTGTTGTTTTTTCTAACTTCATCATGGTTGCCAGATGCGTTTGAAATGCTAGCAACGTACGAACATTGAGTGGGTAAAAGATGATTACAGCCAAATGGAAACATTCCTGCTATATTTCGCTTTGATGATGGCACTAGATGGACGTGCCTGATGTGAGATACGGATATTTAATGATATGAGGTGAAAACTGTGACATATGAGTAATGAGCAATATTGATCATCTGTATGATAGAATATGATTTATTTAATGGATGCTATCTCGAATCATTGAAAAAAACATTCATTAGAGTAGTTTTTACGTTGCTGAAGAAATATGGAGACGCCTGGTTACTGTTGTAATGTCACTCGCTTTACAAAACATTGCATACTTTTAGGCGCAATGCAAGTTACGATTCCAATAAACGGCATGCGTGATTATGGCGGATTTTTCTTGTGTCGTAAGACTTTAAATTATATATCTCATACAGAGATCCGTATCAGCCCGATTTTTCAGACCCAATTTACCCCAAAGCCAATTACTGAGTTGTGAAGGATTTTCTAAAATGTAAATGAATCCATTTACTTACTTTACAACCCGCTCGTTACCCTGCGGTTTATCATGCTTCCCATCGCTCCAAGAACGTCCAGAAGGGTTCGCGAACCGGCGTGTTTTCGTTATAATGGCCATCCTTATTGCTATTTGTCGGCTTCATTTGGCTTTCTGCAAAAGTGGTATATGCAAATGAAGACCACCAAACTGCATTCTTCTTCATTATGTTAGCTTTCAGCAAAAGCGAACTGCTATCTTTTCCAGCCAAGGCTCATCCGTTCAAGGACGTGGAACGGGGATAATCATGAATGAGATGTTACGCTCTACGCGTGCAGCACACCCTTCGGTGTCGGGTTCTCGACTCGCCCGGGTCTACAAGCAAAACTGGTTGCACTACATTTACATTCCTATTGTATCTCGCACATCGGAAGCAGTAGGAAATTTAATTTTAACCCACCGAAACCCCATTTATTTGGCCGGAATACAAACCGGCATGATACAAACCTTGTAACGGAGACGGCGCGTTCGTTTGTCTGTGCTTCGAGAAAGTCCGATAGTTCCCTTTTGCCTGCACCGGGAGTCTGTTGAAATCGACCAACAACGGACCAGTGAAGCAAACCGTTCGCCTACAGTTCTTCCTATTGAACTAGCAAAACCTTTCGGAAGGCAGAAAGAAGCGAGAAGATTCGCTGCAAAACAGCCTTCGGTGTACTGTGTTAGGAATGGAAACATTGGCCAATACCGGTGGTTTGTGGTGTGGTCTCTTGGGTTGAATGCGTCTGATAGTAGAAACCGCCAGGTACGTAAAAGAACTGAGAACGATAAAACAGTACTGATCTGCACGTTGGACTGAAGTCAACAGCTTTAAGAAAAACACAAGCTACTTTCAAAATAAATATGTTTAACGTGTTTCTAACACTGTGCAATGTTGGCTGTTTATTAAAGATTTGTGTGCATGTGCTCAATTTCTTGTGCTCCATGTACGGTACTACACCTTGCCATTTGGATTATCACACACTTGTTGATAAAAAAATTCTTTTCAAATACTTTCACTTCAAAAAGACTTACAAAATTAATTAAGAAGTAACCTTTGCAAGTGTGTTTTCTATAGGAGCAGAGCGATACAACATGGTGCAACTTGTAGTACGACTTCACCATGGAACACATTTGTTTGGAGCGTTCAAAGAAAATAACAACAAAAAAACCCCTTCGATTGCGGTTTCCCTCCTACTTGTGGTGCATTCCAAGAAAATCGCTCTACTATGCTGCAGTTGCAATATGAAGCGAAAGCTCAGTTTGCAGGAATGCTTCTTAGCTGTGAATTGCAATTCGCACCCCGATCAGCGGTTCCAATTCGTGCCTGCCTAAGATACATCCGACCCCCACCTCGATGTACATTTCGCTGGAAATTTCCAAGGGCTTGTGTATTATTGAACCAAAAACGCACCCAGGCTGCCCTATGTGATGCCTCTATCCGTTCGGAAAAAGCAATCAAACTATCCGCAAAACCCACCACATCCCAACCCGCGTGTACCAAATCCCAAAGATCTTACGGAAGAAATTCCCTGTACTGACGAAATGCCTTGAACGCTGCGAAGAAAAGTAAAACTCTCGCAAACTGCTAGTGAACGGAAATGGAACGAAAAGTGCGCCATTTTCAATCAAAACACATACCCCTTGGAGTGCACTTTGGGCTGCACTGGGGACGCACCCTGCGGGATGGCTTAGTACCACCCCTCCCCAGGGACAGCAGAATGCATTCGCGCAGTAATCGAAATCTGTCAGCAAACACGCCGCCCGCAGCATAACCGATGTCGAAGGCCATAAGACGAGCATCGTGCAAACATCCTTCTTCCACTCGGGAAGGTTCCGTTCCGGTGCAGGAGAAGTAAACGGTTGGTAATCTGCTTTCGAATTAGTGTGTAATGTTTACAGGAGCAGACGCGGGAAGTGGCAGCGGGAGGTGAAGAGAAAGCGAGAGATGAAAGCCATCTTTCAGCGTAGTGAAGCCTTCGTTTATTCGATGCAATTGGTGAGAAAATAAAAGTGCTACTGCTGGCGTAGAAATTGCTTGCCATAGGGATTAGTTTCTTGGTTGCGTGTTACTATGGTGAGGCGCTCGATACGATCGTCTGTTTCAAAGTGTGTCTGGGAAGATCTGGACTTGGGAAGTGTATAATAATTCATTCCACGAATATCCACTTTCCAATTAATTGCAATTTATAATATATCTCTGCTATAATAATTTATTTTATATTTATAGTTGGTTTGACAAAGTAGTCGTCAAAGTTACTGCTGCACGTTGGGTTCTCATTCAATTCGTTACTGTCCATCAGTGACCCTGCAACAATCTATCGAAAGTAAACTGTACTGATTCACGTGTAGTGTGACCTTACACGCTGTCAAAAAGCGTGCATCCAGTATGTCACACCGGTAATTTGTGTCATTTACTAGTACCCTCTCCCTTTCACATCATCTCTATCCACGTCCATCACGTGCGAAGACACGTTTGACTCACATATGTCATAACATTTTCCCGTGCGTTACAGATCATACACTTTTCTCGCTGGGGTGAGTTTAATTTTTCATCGTTTCAACCGTAAGCATCGCTTTCGTTTCCCGTGATCCCCTTGAGCTTTTTGCGTCCCGGAAACATTGGGGGAGTTTTTTGACAGTAAGCCAACGTCAGACCTACGCGAGCTGGGATGGTTTTATTTTTCTTTTCGCGCAAGCAACTACTGCAGCACAACGAGGAAACGAACGGTGTGGTGTGTCAAATTGTATTGAAAGATTGTTGTTTTCCTTTTGCTGCTGATAACTTTTCCACCACTGTGACATCGTTTCATATTTATGAAGAAAATACGAAGCCCACAAGTGCACTGCGACAGTGTGTTGCCGTGTGGTGAAAAATGAGAGAATAAATTGAAATCCATCCATTGCGGTGAAAGTTTGATGAAACGGAAGATTGTATCACATCGGATGGGTAAACTTTTCCACTTCACCTGATGATGGGGAATGAACCTAATGGAGGATAGGCGAGCATAAAGGTCGAACAGCATCTTTATTTAAACATGCGGGGTCTGTAATTGATTTTCATTAGAAAAACCATCCGAAACCTTCGCACGAATGGCTTATAAATTACCACACGTGATTGATATTATACTAGTTGTGGATTTTTTTTTATCACGTTATAAAGATGATAGACGACGACCATTGTTGGTAGTAAAATATCGACAGTAATTGCATACAGCTACGCCATACAGCCCATGTTGTACTTATTATATCTCAGATGTTTCTAGATGCCGAACACTTATATAATTACATCAACAGACTGAACGATCCGTTCGATTGCCTTACGGCTGATATACTTCCATTCGTTGTGGGGAATTATGACGTTGTTCATACTGCTCACCGTTCCACATCAAAGGACAGTATTATAGTTCCAATCACACGTGGTGATATAGAAAACGGCTTTTCATCGAATGTTGATATTCCATTGAAGTCATCTTAGCCCAACAGTTTATGCTGCTCATAATCAATTTTACTATGATTCACTACAGCTACACATCCTTGCTGGGTAGTGTGGAAGCTGTTCCAGGGAATACAGTTCCTTTGATTGTAACTTCTAACGAACGAATCGTAACACAATCCGTTATGTCCCTTATTCACCATCAATATCTCTGCAAGAAGATATCCAACGTTTGTATGTAACGGTGAATTAGAGAGGTTAATTAAACTGATGTCGTGAAATGTAACTGTCATTGTAGTGTTATTCCTTCCGACTTTTTGTCCATTGCGCTGTCATCGTTTGTCTGTTGGCTTTGAAGCTATTTTTCTTCAAAGACTCTCTCATTTCATACACATATTTCCGATGGAAACCCGACAACGATTGTCATTTCATGCTTTTCCCGTGCATTGATTGCTCATTGCTTGGTTCCTGCCAAACGAAACGCGTCCGTGGATGCTCTTGTTCGGTTGGACGCAGAAATAAATTGCAATTGCTCAGGTTGGTTACAGAAATGGAAACCAGGCTTCTAGTATCCTCGCACGTAAAGAACGCGAAACGCGAAATGACACCGCGTCCGCCACGCAATCAAAATGAACGTGTTTCGACGAAAGGCGGTACTGACTGTGCGAAGTTATAGATGAAGTAGACGATTGTACGAGCATTGAAGTTGGCTTCTCCATACAACAATCAACGCGAATCGAAATGAGTTTATCTTCTTCATGAGAGCGTGCTGCCGAACTACAAAAGAATGAGTACTTCCTGAACATTTTACCATAAACGTCGGGAACTTTAGACGAGATCCATCAATATCATGGACAATGCAGGTGAAACTACTTGGGTATGTAAATTCATCTTCCAACGTAATTCAATTTCATTCCCAACGATTCCAGAATGCGTACAATCCAGAAGATAAAACAAACTTGTTTGTAAAGTAGTTCAAATGTTACTTAAATTATTATCCAAATCATTCCACAACAACGCGCTGTCGAAATGTACTACCAGCGTTGTGAACAAGGATATATAGTTTCTGAAGTAAATTAGTGTAATTCAGCTGTCTTGGCATATTCTTCCCAGACCAAAGAGAATCATTCGTCTTTGTCGTATTGACGGAAGCGTGTCGCGATCCTCTCGAACAGGTTGTCTGCACTTTTTTCTTCTGATACCTGTGCTTCCCTTAATCAAATGCCAAACAAAACAACAACCCCAATGTCTAACCTCTCCACAGAGACCTTGATAGAACGAAGCATTTCCGTGGTCATGATTAATTCCAGCATGAAATTCACGCCGACTTTGTTTGCTGTGACATAAGCGAAGCTGTAAGAAGATTACCACACTTCTCGGCGATACCTTGGTGGTGCTATTGATGTAATGTAACGTATCGAGGGTCGTGCGTTTTTCGCGACATCAAGACACACGACAGTTTCGAGAGTGACGGAAACATATTCGAGTTCTCATACCAAGGAAACGGGTCCGAATGTATGGCTGGAGACATTATTTATCTCCGGTTTCGGGTGACAAATGGCGGAACCAAACGCACTCCGATGGTTTGTTTCTAATCTCATGATTGCGTGGTCGTGAGGTGAAATAGATACTTCCGGAACGTCGAAGGCAGGAGGAGCCCTTGGAAGCAAACCAAATAACTTATTATGTCACAACGCCACACTTAGTAAAGTGTCTCTTCCAGTGACTTTTAAATTAAAGATGTATTTACACGTTGTTGTAGACTGATTTGAATCGTAACTGCAAAGTAATTGTAGCAATGATAAATTGAATTAATGTCTCAGCGGACCTCTTTATCATCATTACAACGGACGAGATATCGCGTTTCCCTTCGCCCTTTGGATGAGAGACTTGGATAATGAACGTTCTATTCCTCTTCAGCTTCATCGAATCACGGCAAAACACCACGCTGGACGATGGACGAAAGAATATCCTCATTCCACCGTATTGCTACTTTCCAACCGGCGAAGTATTTCCCAGCCCAAAGGGAATCGTTAGCGAAATTCAAGACGAAGAATAAACACAATTCGGCATTCGTACTTCTATGCCCAGACGACGATGGACGGTTATTTCGTTAGCAGTGTAGAATGGCGAGTGATTCGCTGCATGGAGATGAAATAATTCTCCGGCCCGATTCAGGGACCAATGCTTCTAATGATCAAATACAAGAAACCTTTTCTGTTTGTCCAGCGTTCGTGTAGGTGTTCCTTCGGGGCGCAATCTTGGAAATATTAACCACTTTAACCTTCCTTCGTACAGGTTGTTCGATGTCTTTAGATTTCAGGGACATACACCTGGGAACCGTTTTTTTTGGGTTTGAGCAAGCAAGCGGACCATAATTCAATATTTGACATAATGTTCCGTTGTCGGCCCCAAGTAAATGACAGCGAATCGTCCCGAAAGGAGTGTCCGTTTTAATGCTTCAATCAATGGTGACAGTAGTAAAGGAATTAATAAACATCTCTCTTACTCTTCAGGTCCATTTTTTTTCTAAGGTAGAGGACGTTTCGAACGATGATTGATCGGATGTTGAGGAACTAGTACATCTGTTAGCCCTTTTTCGGCTAAGGTATTCCGAAAGGCCCTCGTTCCCTCCAACAGGGATGAAGACGAAGTTTAGTATCTTGAAAGCATCGTCGGATCGGTTGCTCAAGTGCTTCAATATGTGGGTCAATATTTTTCTTCTATCCTTTGAAGAGCCCTCGATAATGGAGGAAGACAAAATCGAATCATGTCGCACCGGAAAAGTGGTTCGCGGTGTTTGTTGGGATCGATGTTCTCGTATCTATACTTTGCCTCACTTAATATCATAATCTCACCTTCGATGAAACATTTTCCCATCGGGTGGTTGCAGAACGGCTTAATCAAGTACGAACCTTGGAAAAGCAATTTAGATTAAAACTCAAAAACACTTGCGGACTTTTGTTGGTCTTACATTTTGTTTATTATTTTCCCCATTTTTCCCTTTACAGCCGCACCAGGCAGGCACCATGTAAAGGGAGCTGGTTTTGTACGGCAAAGGATAAACTTTCGAGATCTTCCAAGGACGCTGGAAGTTGTTCTCGATGACGCAAATTATTGCGAACTATGCGAAGAAAACTTTTCATATTAGTTTTAGCTATTATCAGCTCCCATTGTGTTGTTTATCTCGTTCGCACTGCTGGTGGAAAGGAGATCGCTGGAGAAAGAAGATCATGAATCAAAGTACCCACATATCTTGTGCTCGTAAACAAGGTTAAGCGGAAACTAAGCGCCAACTTGTAACAGGATACTAGGGAAGAGATAAAAATAGTTTCACAATCATTTGTCCCTTTCTTTTATCGGTCACATTCTACCAGAGCTTGTGACATGGTTCCTGTGTTGTCCGTGTTTTTGTCATAATTGTTGTAATTTAGAACTGCCCTTAAATGGTTCCGGTGCGGTTAAATACTTTGAACAAATTAAAGTACCATGGTTAGAGTAATGTCCCCTCATTAACTCGTGGTTGAGGAAGTCGTTTGAAGTCTGTGGGTGTTCTCGGCTTAAGTATGTCAATTTTTTTGGTGTTAAGCGTAACAATTATGTCCACCATACTTAGCCTAACAACACAGCTCAGTTTCTATCCTAATGATATACTTCCATAATCTTCCTGATTGTCTGATGGCTGATTTCTGGCTCTATATCCTACCATGAAGCGACTCTTCTTCAAGGACGAAATAACAATAAAGCAAACGCTTCTATTGAAGATTCAATCCCGCTCGTTAACTAGAGAATCAGAGTTTGTGTGTTCGTAACGAATCTCGCACAAAACCGTGCAACAAATGCATTTATACCGAATGCAGACCGAATGCTTACATCCAAATCCATCCTCGATTGCAATTCATCACATGTACCGGCAACTGAAGCGTTATAAATTCGATAAATCGTCATTACCTAGATCGGCTCCCTGGAACCGTTCGGCTAACACCGAAATTGAATTTATTGCGTTTTTCTTTATTCCATTCCTTTTCAAGACCAGACCAGCCCTGTTTTTTTCTGTGTGGTACCGTCGTCAAAACAACGACGACTGATATGAGACTCCGATATGGGTAAAACTGAACTGCTGCAGTAGGTAAGGCTAGTTATGGAATCGGCTTATGATTCCCCGAGGCTTTCCCGCTAGTCCGTCACAGAGTCGGAGTAGTTTTGAGTACCTCGCCGAGAATCGACTCCATTCGATACCGGAAGATGAGTGTAAGGTAAGCAAGCAGAAAGTGATTTATCATGTTATTTGCTGTAATTTGTGCAATTGAGTAATGTTTCCGGGAGGCGAATGCATGGTTGGTGCGCTTTGAATCTTATGTGGTTTCAACACGATAAACTGACACGCGGATAAGGTCGTTGCACTGTGAGAATATATTCGATTTTTATATTTCTTTTAGAAAAACTAATCATGGTCTTTAGAAGATTTTGCATGTTTTGTGATTTTTGCAAGAATTGTCTAATCTATATCCATCTTTAAGAGGTTTCTCCAAAGGAAAGATAACGCAATACTTCATATCGTGGCGATTAAGGCACTCATGCATGAAATTGAGTTCCCAAAATATAATGGAATGCCACGACTCTATTACGCATGCGCTGCCATATGTTCATCAGCTTAATGAGCACCTTCCAGTGGGGGTTCTTACAGGTTTGTCATTTTTGCCGGGACAGTCTTCCTAAACTCTTTGTCCGGGAGAGTGATCGTCCTGTTCCGCCCAAGGAATAGAATTATTGTATTTTACTTTCGCGTATAAACCGACTGGATAATTTTGAGAGGAATGCTTACTCTTTCAACATTTAACTTTCATTCTACAGTAAAAATACTAAATTGGTGGAGCTGATTTCTTTAAAAATAAGGTTAGTGTTTTGAAGCTTTGGTTGGTCCTTTTTATTCAAGATAAACTGCTCTGGCAATAGACACCAAAAAACATTCGAAGGAACGTGACTAGTAGAAATGTATTCTCGGAGATAGCCTTCGCCAACTTTTATGGCACCGATGTAGACACTTCCGACAACATAAACAGGGATCGTCCAGTCACATAAGGAGCAATATCAAAACAGCTCACCGGTTGCACGTGGAAGGACAGGAAATAAACAAATTCCGTTAAAAAAATCTCTACGCTGCGACAGCGTCCTCGTTATGAGCTAAATGTGTCCAGTGCTTGAATGAAGCATAACACTGAGGATGATATCGAATTCAGGACGTTATTGTATCATGTCCTATTTTTATGGTTGTTTTTCGTTTCCTCTCCAAAGTATAACGATAGCAGCGTGTAGAACAAGGTTTGGTAAATGTTGGTGGATATTGATGATCACAGGACACCACTTCGTTCCAAGTATCCTTTTGTATTTTTCCTCTCTTTCCGTTCACCTGTGGTGCTTATGGGATTTCTTGAACTAAAGTCTATAAAGCTTCGGTTTATGAAACTTGACAACCTCGCTAAAAAAATACTCCAAGTCTCGAACATCACGTCATATCAAGTACACATTAGCGATTCAATTAAAGTAATTCCCTTTAAATTTAATCGCTTTTTATTTTACTGTACGACATTCGTTTCGAAATGTATCCGCATTGTAGATGAGCCATAAAACTGTACAGTTTACAACACTCTTCGGTCGAAGAGCACACCAACAAGAAGATTATGAATCGTTCTGTAAAGTTATCTGTCTCTGGAGGGTTGCTCAGAACCTTCTCACACAAGTCTTTGGTGGCTGGAAACTTCTCGTCGCTTCATGGCAAGTGTTTATAGTAAAAACGAGTCCTACCTCGATGATACATCTCTTTAATATGATGACGCCGTCTCCTGCTCGTACAGTTAGTTCCAACTCGATGTCTTTTAATCTCGCTACCGCACTAAAAGCAGTTTCAAGTAGTTTCCATGGATGAGATGTCTTGCGAGACACTCCTACCCCATCATCATTGAGAATCATTTGTTTGAAGCCAGTTTCCACGTATTAGCGTTCAATCAGACCCTTCTTTAGATTATCCATAACCCAATTAGTCCCACGCAATGCAAAACATGTGTTTGTGCGTATGTGAGGGTGTGTTTCGCTCCACACACGTGTCCGTATCTGCTGCCAGCCAACTCTTCCTAGCCAATGTCGATTGAACCCTTGTCACGAGAATTGATTGATCCAGCAAAACAACTCACTCGATCAAACTCGAAACCCTCGCCTACGCTACTTCTTTGACGTTCCGTTGCTGAATGTCAAATGCAGTATTTGTTTTTTCCCTGAAAACCCACATAAGCTTAATTTTTAAGTATTTGTAGGCAACTTAAAACAACACAAGCTATACAGCGGAATTGTAGAAAACCATGACACACGTACAATGTTACAGAATATTAATCACGTTTTAGGAATGGAACATACCTTACGGTTGACAACCGTTCGAGGTAACAAAATCTTGATTTTGTCTAAAATCCTAACTAAACCGTTTCCTCACAATCTTATTAAGTCAGAAGAAGCGCTCAGCAAGCGAAAGAAGGCAAAAGCAGAAACAAAATGACAAACAAAGGATTTGCATAATGTCAACTATGATAATTTTTTCCCATAATAGAAATGTGTTCATATCGAAAGCCCAATTAAATCCCGTAACTTGTTTATCACTGTCTATCTAAGCTTAGCTCTCCTTTTCATGACTATTTTCGGAAACTAGAAAAAAGGTCATCATCATGACGAAGCAACTCCACTAATTCGACTCCTTTCCTGACCACGTAGTTTGTGGTTATGTGCTATGTGTTATCCTTGCCGTCATTAATTATTCCTTCCTAAAATCACCCCCCGGGTTGGAGTTGTCGTGGTATAGAAATCGTTTTAAATGATATCTCGAATTTATTCACTTCATGAAAACTGTAACCACAAAATGGTTATAGTATTAATCAAGCTGGAATTTGTTTATGTTTTACAAATGAAATGTTTTAATATAAAATAAATATAAAGGAGTTGTTTGAAGCGTGTGCATGACCCATAAACATTATGGGGCAGTTTTTCTGTCCCATAAGTGAAATATAAACCCCCTCCCGAAGCAATGAAGTGATGTTTTGTTTTTGTTATCGTTGAAGTATATTATTTTCCACAGATATATACACACATCCCGGTACACCCCCTTCAGCGCGCGTTGACAGCGGATGCACAATTATTCAAACCAAATGTCACCGTGGCAGCGGTGTGGCGCAAAGGGACAAAAACGCAGCCAACCATTAAAGATAACGATGGACGTTTATTGTGTTTTGCGTTGTTTTCCACTCCAGCCGAGGCTTGGCCCAGCACAGGGATGAGGGTCAGTGAAACAAAAACCTAAATCAGAACCGCCGAACAAAAAACAAACGAAAAACACACTTGTGTCTTTTATGCGATATCCTTTCTTGTTGCTATGTACCACCCTTACGGAGATCTTTTTTACACATCGATGAACGGAAAGTTGATGCAAGAACAAACACTACACCGAGGACAGTTCCGATCGACTTTTATCGTTCACCGGTTTATCCACCGGTTTCGAATTGTGGATCGTTTCGTGCTGGTCCGGGCCGGATCCTGCGGGTCGGTATGTTTATCTCGCCGGTGCTTAGAGAATGGATCCCAAACGTTGGGCACTTGGGCTTTTCCGTTGTTAATCTTGCGTTAAAGTCATCGATTCTGCGAAAAGGTGTAAGACTTCTTTCGGGGTGGAAGAAGGACACAGCTAGTTTGGCATCGTAACGGCCATCCCTTTTTGCTAACTTTTGCTTTGTCCCGGAAATGTAGCTTGCGATGATCAAATTTACACAAACTTACGCAAATGTGTGGCCAATTCGCACGCGCTACACCGGAAGTTGTGGAGCTGGTACTGGTCGCTAGAACAAGTATCAAACTACCATAACCATAAAGTTTGTGCAACATTTTATTGCACGGCCCAAAGTTGGACTATATCTGGCGAATGGAATGTAATTGAAATAAATTGAGCTATTGTGCAAGGTGTTTTTGGAGCGCTTTTTCTTTCTTTTCGGTGGTTCGTGGCACGAGCCGGAAGGTAAAGTTTAGCTCGCACTGAAAACAATTATGAGGAAGTCCAAATTGGATCCCTGAAGCCATTGGATTGGCGTAAAAGTATTGTGCCGAGTTGGGACTACCATTATGAATGTGCTTTTATGATTGTGAAACGATGGTTTTCTTTAGCCAATCATTAGAAAGGATTATTTTACTTTTGTTTCAAAATGTGAAATAAGCGTATAAAACAATGTCGAATAGAATGTAAAATTATTTTACCGAATGTTTTATTTGGTTTCCATCCCAACTACCATTCTACTAGCTTTTCAGCTTATTTCAAGTGGATTTTTTTTTGCTGAACTTTAGATTTCAGTTTCAAGATCATCTTAAATTTAATTCAAAAGCAACGAAGTTTCGAATAACTATGCAAATCTTCAGATCGGATCGTACCACAGCATAGCACATTTCCATAAAAACCAATCCGGCTTGCTTCTGATTCAGTGCGCAGAAGAGATAAATCTTTATTGCAGTTCGAAATGCACAACGAAAAAAAGGATGAAAAAACGCCATGTCTTCTGTTTAAATTTTGCATACGAAAATGTCCTTTTTTTCAAAAAGTGAAGTTTGTTCACCAATTGCATACTTTCAGGCTGATCTAGTGATGCAGCAATAGATATGGACTCAGCAATTTTGATGGGAAGTCGCCTAAATGTATGCAATTATTACTATTTTTTTATTTTTGCGATACGGTGGCTAACCATTTCTCGTTTTTATGTATTCAAGAGGCCGTTTTTTTAAATAAAAAACACGTTGATAGAACGCGAAATGATATTTGAAACCCAGAACAACCCATTCTTTATCTTTAAATACATTTTGCCCCATCTACCCAAACATCTTCCAGCTGATGGGTTTTTCCTACGATTTGACAATCCACCACGAGCCACAACAGTGTGCCATTAGCAACGGATTGCACCACAGCTTCGGGCCATGGTTTTGCAAAAGTTGGTTCCCATTGCAACGATACATTTGCATCAAATTACACGTCTTCCAAGCACCGGCAGGAGGGCCACCGTACCGTTGTGCAAGGATATAATTGCGACATTAATAATGGAAACTGCAAGGCCATCCCGTGCACTTCTCCCGACCTGTACCAATCCCGGCCGGCCCCTCGAAACAGGCACGATCGGTCGTAAAATTGTCCGCGATAAGAGCAAACAGCTTCCCGTCTTCTTTATGTTTTTTCGTGACAAATAATAGTTACCGCACGGGTTGGCAAGGATGGTGTAAACTGCCCCTTAGGTGGGAATAATGGTTTGGCGTTGCGGTAGATCCAGCTGGACCTTCGTGTAACAAGTGCTGCATTCCCGGGCCCTGGTGGGTAAGGATTGTTTAGCGAGTGTGTGGTTGTGATCTGTCGGAAAATTGCATTCTTTTCCAACCCACTCGGCTCGGTACCGAGGAGGAATCCGTGGGATGGTTTTGCAAGATGCCATATTTCCGTGTCCCAGCCCACGTATACCGAGAGAACATTCGTTTGCTCTCGTTGTTCTTGATTCTGAACCCACTCGTAACATGCTGATCTTAATACGGTTTTAGCGCATGGAACAGCATGAGATAAATCTGGCCGGGAGGATGATAAAAAATAAGTGGGCTCGCCTCGTCGTGGTCCGTCCCGTGTCCACGCAAACAGAAGTCGTCCGAACCGTTCCAACTCATTACATCTGTACGGCAATGCACCTCGTTGCCATCCTGGCGGTAAGATGTACGGCGAAATAACACGTTTCGTACGCGATGAAGAAGAGAGATCAAAATAATTTCCACACAACATGCCACTCAAATCACCTGGGAGATATGCTGCCAGATTTGTAGCTTTCAAAATGTACCTTCGGTCGACTGTTTTAAGCGGCTTAGACATTTTAACGAGCACAACATCAGTGAAATAAAAGTCTGAAGCAGCTCTGTATATAAAATAGCTTAAAAATAGCTTCAATGTTGCAAATTTATAATGAAGGTGTCGGAAACATATTCTTTTGTTTACGCCCTTATGCGAGATAAGCTCTCCGGCATTACAATGCGCGTTTAAATTTGTCCATCCGGCGTGTCCTCCCCGTTCCATAAGTAGTACAACAAATTATAAATTCATTGTACGTAAACCGGTGTGTCAATGATTGCGGTTTTGTTAGCGCTTGCTTTATACCACGAGATATGCTGCTGCCACCCGGGCACGTGCTCGCATGATCTCAACATTTTGGAGCAACATGCGTGCCCGTCACATTATTCAATTTATATACACGCAGCTACACGCTTGCCGTTGGCATGGATCTATCTCTCTCTCTCTCTCTCTCTCTCTCTCTTTCGTTCACCAATTCTCTTAAATCCACCGCATCCGCAGGCGAATCCGTAAAGGCACAAAAGCGGCTAGCATTGTGGCTCAAAGTTCATTACCATCACCTACCCACATGCTTTGTGCAATTTGGCGTGTTTCGTGCATACGTGAAAGTATTGCTTAAGTACGCCTCGAAGGATATCAGGCAAACGCACCATCCCCCACCTTCGCTGCCAGATGCCGCACTACGGAGATCAGCAACTCCAATGAAGCACAACTCGGCACGACAATGTAAAGGACGCCATTTCTTTTTTGTTTGGCTTGACTATGTAAGGTTAATGGGAGGTTAGTTTTTTTTGTTTTCGTTTTGCATATTTTAATATTATGAATTGTTATGATGTTGCCGAAGAGTGTAAAACAACTTTTGGGAATTTGTAGTTTGAATAATAGTAGTTAGTGTTCAGAAGATGGAAACATTATGATTAGAGTTTTTTCGCGAGTTACGCAAACCATAGAATTTGACAGTTTGTAATTTTTTTTAAATGAATTTCAAGTTTTGTAAATGCCACTTAAAAATCATTATGAAACTGTTCTTTGTTTGAAATAATATCAAAATGAACGTTAACATTCATTCCTTTAATACGCAACACAAACAACGTGTCAAACGATCCAACTTCCGCGAAAATTCACGCAAATTTCTCTGGAACGCATTATAGGCGTACCTCGGAAAACGACTGTACACACCTCACTGTTGGGATGATTTATGATTTCTTATTCATTTTTTCCACCTTATCACTCACGTTTTCTACAAGTGTAACAAAAAAAAAACTGGAAAATGTGTTTTTCAAGCTACATAGTTTTCCCTCGTTTGGTAGGCAAAAAACAAAAAAAGGTACTGTCAGCAGTATTTCTTGGCAAACGAACAGCTGAACCGTGGTGCGCAACGAACCAATTAAAATATTCATCATCACACAAACAATCACTGGAGGCTGTTTTCGAGAACAAGGTAGCCATTATCATTATGAGACAAAATCCGAACAACAACAGTCGAAAAAGTGCGAAATCTGAGCCAAGTGTTCGTAAACAGCGAATTTGTAGATCATGTGAAACGGAAGAAGATAAAAACGTTTGATGCTGTGCTACTTAAACATGTAGTAAACGAATGAGCTACAGATTGAGAAAAATTCAAAGAAATTCTACGAAAAGAAAACGTTCTTCTCTCTGTCTCTAATGCACATATTAATCATTGGAAACTTTTTGATACCTGTGAGCCTTTGTCTTTGAATCTTTGCATGCTCGTGAAGGCGAGTAATTAACTAGCGTACTATAAAGCACCGTTCCTCACAGTTCCAACAATCCATGTGACAATGTTAGTTATTGCCATAGCTACTGCAGCACTCATTTCACACAGCTTGCAACGTGCACTGGAATTACTAAGTACTTCTCATCCATGTTAGCAACTTGTTCCCAACCGAAACGTACGTTCGTTCGTTTGTAGCTTAATTTAACGCCACTGGCAACTTTTCATACGCATACGTTGCAAATGAACTGGACCGCTTCTACGGAGGGAATTAAATTACAAACTTTATCCCGCAGCGCATGCATTAGCACGAAACAGAGAGCGGAAGCTCGCAATCTTAGAAACTTTAATTGTCGTACGTATTGCAAGCGAATGGCGCCGTAGTTGGTTGATGTGTTTGTTACCAAGTTAAAAAAGAATTTTGCGTGTGTCTCCTTTCGGAGAAATATGGCAAAATTTTTACGGTTGTGAGCTCTTGTTTTGTTTGGAATTCAAGTAAAAAGCTTACATTCGCTTGGCTGATTGAACCATTTTCCAACAGATGGCGCTGGTTGAGAGTTAGTGCATATTTTGACAGATTTGTACTGTCAAAGGAGATTTTTTCTTTTCGTTTAAACTATAAAAAAAACTTAAGTAGAACAAAATAAAATTAAAGTAAGTGGTCCCATAAAAAATCAGAATTGAAAAATATGATTTCACACTAACAATGGATACGAGGCTCCAAACATAACAAAACAACAAAAAATGATTCCACAATAAAAACACAGCGAAGTGGACATACAGGTATTATCGTTTCTGATAATAGATAATACTCGTACTCCTCTGTTCATGGAGCTGCCAAAAATGGTAGGATGTTTCAATCTCGCAACCAACGTAAAAGACCACCGGACCACCCCTCCTAAAGCATTATTCTATTCAATTTGTTTCTAAGCTTTACCGTTAATTTATCGCCTAAAACCAACATGGAAAAAATGATAAATTATGGAGTTCTTTGAAACTGTGGTTTATGTTCCCTCGAAGATATGTTATTCTATTTCAATGTTGTAATTATACTTCAATTACAATCGTATCAAATTTGATTTCATCTAACACATATTTGAATTGTTCAAAATAGAACTCAGCACAACGTCGCCAGCTCAACTTTCCCAGCACTCCAGCGTCTATTTATTTCCTTCGTCACGCGACACTAGTTTCATAACGTTTCATCCCACGTAGAACAGAGGGGCAGTAATGATAGAAGTGTTCTTAGCATTTACACGGAAAGTTTCGGTACAAATACATATTATCTCAACGCGTTGGGGCGTTAGGGCGTTAGGGCGTTAGGGGGCCTTTGGACACGATCTCCAGTTCGCCCATTTGAACGAATCTTTGTAGCCGGCACCGTCCAGCGTAAGGAGAGGGAGAAAAAAAGAAATTTTCCTTTGTACTAATTCTAGACCACCTACGAGTGGTCCGGATTGAACGAGAAACAATTTATTAGACCAGCTCGTGTCAAAATTCGACGCCACGCTTTAGCGAAACATGAAACATTGCAGCTGAAAAACCATCAATATCCAGAAGATTGCGAATGGAAGGAAATGAGTTTCGTTCGCTTCTCTTAACGCCACGGACAGCGCGAATGATCGTATTTCAAGTGTTAATTCTTTGAGTGTGCTCTAGATCTTTGAAATCTTCCTTTATATTAAAACAGGAAGGAGAAACTTCTACGCTTAAGCGCATTGTGCACCGTACACGCTCTGATTTTACACTTTTGTCCACTTATTGAGTTCCATTAGGATTAGCTTAATGGTATATATATACACACAGAAAAAAGAAGCTTCCCTTAAAAGCTTTACCCATAATTCTTACCAAACAGTTGGAAAATTAAATTTTTACACCAAACAAGAAACACACACAAAAAAAACGCCGACATGCCTTCACCCACTTTGCAATTTGCCAAATGAACTCACCGGACTCAACCTCTTCACTGCTACCCACCATTCCGAAATCCTCGCACGGAGTAAGTTTTGCTGGTGCAGATTATTTGTGCTTAGTTGTTTCCTTAAGGCTTCCCGGGTGCAAACATGGCGGGAGGGGATTGCAAAAACTGTGCTGAAATAACCACTTATCGGTTGAACGGAGAAATTTTTGGAACCATTTCTAACACTAGCCGAACGGTCAAAGAAACTTAGAATACACGCCTTTCCAACACACACTTTTTTCCCTTCCTTTTTCGACCTCGACAAACTCCAACCACGAAGGACCAAGTTTAATTGACGTTTTTCTTTTCGTTTTGCCCTTTTATCACCTCACCCCACCTACCACCCAACAATACCACCAACATTTTCATTTGTAGGAGGAGAATTTGTATGTCTGTGTCCGTCTGCGTGTGTGTGTGTGTGATAAGAAGTGGCCAGAAACCAAGCCGAAACCACAACAAGATGAATTGGGAAAACTTTGCACTCTTCTCTTCTCGAATCAATTCGTCGGATCGTGTGCTACACGTCGACATGGAACCTCACCGCCACCAGGCCGCACAGTCCTACGTTTCTTTGCTGACGTGTTTGGGTGGTCCCATGTTTCGCGCACCAACGGTAGAATGCGGTCGGGCGTGAGTAACATAAATTTTCATTCTTCTCATCGGCTACCACGGCCGCGCCGGGGAAGCAAAAGGGATCCAACCCCGAGGTCAAACCACAAAACCGACACCCAGAGTGAGAAATCACAACGACGAACGACGATGGACAGTGAAACCCGGAGGGGGAGGATTCGTTGAGGAATTGAAATTTAAACGTTGAAAAATTTACAATCAGCTACAAATCTTACATTACAATTCAGCCTCCCGCACGGGAACTCTTCCACTTGGTAGGGTTTTTTTTTTTCGTTTTTTTGTTTTCCATCCCGCTCGATCCGCCCGAGTTGGTCAAAAAGTTTGTACGCAACCAAATTGGGAAATGTAAACCAAAACGCACA
The DNA here is from genome assembly GCA_000349025.1 of Anopheles minimus. NCBI lineage: Eukaryota > Metazoa > Arthropoda > Insecta > Diptera > Culicidae > Anopheles > Anopheles minimus. Next base: position 4,686,985 of record KB663610.1, read on the forward strand.
GCAAAAACGGTTCCCGCGTAGGAGTAACGAAGGACTGCCGAGTTTGCTTTCACCCCCAACACCCCCCCTTCCACCCTGCCAACTTCCCTTCGAAGGACAATTCACCATTCATGCGTTTCGTGCTTGTTCGTGCTTGAACGATCATTAGATCGGAGCACACAGGCCAAAGTCATGGTTTAATTGTGGCAAAAGTATTTCAATAGGCAACATTCTTCCACCGCAACCCCGTTGCCACCCACTTTTCCCCACAGGAAAAAACGGCAAGCTTTATGTCTTCTTTTTCACCGATAAACAACGATACACCACAGAGTCGGACACACACAGAGGGACACGATCTCGTGATGTATGACGGCTTCCGCATTTCCCATTTATTTTGCAGACATTCCGACAACAACCAACACCACCACCACCATCTCACATTCCGTACGTCGAGCAGCTGCAAGCTTATTGGCGAAGTTAAAACCACTCTCTCCGCCTGCTAGAACACTTCAGCCGTTGTTCGGAGATCGGAACTTATTCATAAATTTTATTTACTGAAAAGTTGGCAATTATGTTTGACAGAGGGAAATGTGGAAAAATGGAAATACACTCGACCGTCTTCATTCATCCCACCACCACCCAGCCCCGTCTCACAAAAAAAGAAGAAAGGAACCTTTCTAAAGCAGAGAGTGAAATTTCGTTTTGGATTAAGCAAGTTCCCGATTCCCGAGTAGCCTATTCACCCGTTCAAAATAAGAAAAAAAAACACTACAAAACGAACGACGACGCGTACACCGCAATTCGTTCAACTCGGAGGTTTAGAAACATTTGAAAATATAGAATAAAAAAAAAATACCCTCACCTCAAAAAGGTTTGCCATTGCTCTTGAACTACCTTTTTTAAACTCCCTTTCACCCACCGAGTTAAAATGATCCACGTGTGGGATTATTTGTTCGGTAGGGGAAGGGATGAAACCCTTAAAATTGAATTCATGTGTTAGGCGCCTTTTTTCCACGGAGTTGCCACATTCATTTTTCCACGGGTTAAATGTGCCCACCGTACTGCCATACTGCCGGATACGGATTGTTTACTCGATTAAATACACTTATCCTTTCGGTCTCGTGGCCTCTTCCCGTTTATCGTGCGTGTGTGTGGATGGGTTGTTAGGGGTTGTAACCACCGTATGAAAAGTGCCAGTTAGGTATAATTTATGTGATTTTAAGGATGGTTGTACGCGGTTGTTTTATTTTTCCTTATTTTTTTTTTGCTTGGAACACGCACTCGAAAGAAGGATTAAACACTGTTCACCCATGCGCCAACAGTTAACACCCCGAATGCAGGGGGACGTGATTGAGTGTGGGCAATTTATCTGCTGCGTATTTTGCGGGGGGTTAATGAGGGAAGAAGGGGGGGAATTTTCCCAGAAGATACCTCACAAACGTTCGGGTTCAGGTGAAATAAATAATGGCGTGGGGATTCGCAACACGTTAATGCACTGCGCATAAATTAATCCTTGATTGTATGCGTTAATCCGGCAGGATGGATTAATGGCAAATGTTCAAGTTGTTGGAAAGTTTATCTATCAGATGTTTACGATGGCAAAAGGATAATTGAGAGGAATTAAACCTTCCGCACCTTTGTTCCGTGTACGTTGGGCATTAGTTGAACTTTGAAATAAGCACTGGAGGTGGAGCACTAGAACATGAAATCTACTAAATTATTACTGAGTTATTGGAATTCAATGCGTTGTGATTGGAAACTTGTCATCGCCTAACCACTAAACAAAAAAAAGGATGTAAACTAGAATGACAGGGGTATTACGCGATAGCTTACAAGATATTCCACCTAATAGTTCAAGATCGGCTTGTTCCTCTAATAGGAGCTTTGTTTGTAAAAGAGGCCCCTACGATCTACCGGGGTTGGCATCTTCGTTGACTATTTTCTATAAGTCTCTCAAATTGATGAAGATATAGACATCATTGGTTTACGGGTCTTCTACGATGCAGATACCAGAGAGCGTTGGAGACAAACGAAACAAACCCCAACATGATAGTGGCTCTACCGAGCGACTCTGAATACTGTACAGAATGATGATCGACCTTTTGAAGTTCTGGGATAAATTTGTTGTTGAGAAAAGCACTAGGATGTTGGCTATCTACCAGCCATTCTAAAGTCTGAGAAAGCTTCTTCACTTAAAACACTTTTCGCGATGATCTGAGCTGCAATTATATAGAACCTTTACAGTTCCAGTACTCACATATGCCTATGAGACATGGACTCTATCCATAGCTGACGAAACCTTCTTATCCGTGTTTGAGAGGAAAATGCTCAAAAGGATATTAGTTCTCAGGATGCCTGGAAGGGCAATGGAACGACTTGATACGATGACGACTGCTGCTTTAGTTGTATGATGAACTCACAATCGTACAACGATTTTGACTCACCAGGCACCGGTGGGCCTCACCAGTTCCTCTCAGAGCCTCGAAAAAGATTAATCTGCTTGATGCGTCCACCTTGAAGGGATAGCGGATTGGAAGACAAAAGCGCTCCTCTCCGTGCAGTTTGAGGGACTTTTTAGCAGGCCCAAACCGTACCAAGAATAAGAGCATTAATACCAAATAATTATACCAATTAACTTCTACGAGCTTTTGTAGACCAATCCATTCGATCGGTCAAAAGTACAAAACAAAGGCACCGGCGAAGGTGTTGTGGATTTGTTCACTAAAAACGTTGGTCTTGTGGTATGCACATAGATTGTACGATAAATCGACACCGAGATAAGAAGGAAAGACTTTCAAATGTCGATGTAAATCAGCTTACTCGTCAGCAACCGTGGAACGGTGCGAGCGTTCGATCGCTTTCCATCATCGGTATGTCCTCGGCATCGAATCCAATCGCTAGGTTCTTGCGTAGAGAAGTATCATCGTAAACCGTAAGCACATAATCCTATCACATCACATCCAAGGCGTGGAGAAGGTTTTAGTTAGCTGAAATTGAATCCTTTCCGAAAGTGGGTAGGCAATAACAAACGAAAAGAAAGAAAAAAGACCGAGAACGGGTGAGAAACCGATCTCGTCGCCGTTTGCATTAGAACGCAGCTAAAACCGTTGCATATCGATGCAGCACCCCGGCAGTATCGGTCCGGCTCACCCCGTAGCATGTTGTGAACAAGGCTCGGTACGAGCTATTAAGCATGTTCACGACCTGCAACGGAAAGGTTGCCATTTGCAGTTGTTCGCTTTATTTCATTTCTGGCCGATCTGACCGAACCGAACGTTCTTTTTCCAGCAGGCGTAAAAAATGCTCGACCGTTCGAAGTCATCGTTTCACTGCCACCGAGCTGGGCTTACCGTTTCTGTAATTTCATTGTGCTGCTGTCAGCGTCACGTTTCATTATACAGCCTGAGCGATGGCGACGTCCACCCAAAGGCCCTGGGAGGGGAGAACATTTAAGCTTAGCATCTCATTCGCATGAAAAAGCCTCCAGCGTTGTGCAGCGATGACAGTGCCGATGGTCCTTCACCATCCAAGGACCAAACAGCATGTGACCCGTCAATCCGCCGTGCCGGACCGGTTCCGCTTAAAGCCCAAGCTGACCCTTTTTTCCCGTTCATTTGTTCACTTTACGTCGATGGATAACGGCATTCGACGCAAAGAATGAATAATGAGTTTTCGTTTGACGGTTTGCAGTTTTTCAACGCAGTTTGCTCCTTCCCACCCAGTACATTCCTGTGTCGGTCCGCCCTAAAACCCGGCATGTTGCGTTATCACCCACCGTCATCAGCATTCATTGGTAGCGATGTCCAGTGTTTTATGCTGCCCACTGACACTGTAAGTCACCTCTTTTGTTTCAAGCCTTCCCACCCCCACCGGGAGGGAGGGTGTCTGCTGAAGCGACTGACAGCTTCATGCTACAAGAAGGATGTTCATGTAGAATCTCCCTGCTTTGGGCTTTGGGTGGTATGTTCGTGTGAAACATACGAAAGAGCGGGCGAGAAAAAAATGGTGTAACCACGCAACGGATTCATTTCTGGTGCAGAATTAATGGGTTTGTCCTTCGAAACCACTTCATCTTCATCGATCTTGATTTTTCCCTCTATCTGTCTCTGGCGCAAAACCGATCCGACCGGTTCGCTGAAGGTGGTTGGTGTTCTGTAAGTGTTTTTGTACGAAGGAAAAATCCGTTCTAAACCCGTATTATTTTTCCTTCCTTTTCCAGTTTTATGTGAGCAAAGAATTTTCAGACACGTGTGTGTGTTCCATCGTTTTTGTCACATCTGTAAGCAATAATATTGAAATGTTCATCCGTCAAATCCGTTGATTTTCAATTGCAAAATAAAAGCGCTTAAAAGCTGAAATTAAATCATAATTTACACGGCGGACCTCTTAAACGCCATCGGTACAGAAGGCGCTTAATGTATACGCCTTTTCCTTCCTAGCTGCAGAAAGAAAGAAGCTTTTCTTCATCGCCTGCTTAAATTTGCATGATAGTACCGCTTTAAAGGTGTACATGAATCACCCCTCCCAGAACCAGGTGGTTCCGGAACGGAGGAAAAGGTTGTGTTTTTTTTTCTTGCTCTCATTTTGATCCTTTTTTATTTTCCACTCTTTTTCCGTACTGTGGGGTGAAAAATGGATCGGAAAATGCTCCCCAGCCTCCTCCATTCAGGTGATTAAATTTTCATTCCCGACGCATCGGCTAATTTATGGTTAGCTCTGGTACAATGTAAAATTTAGCCTGCTCGGACCTATCGTGATGGGAAAATATTTTAACCTCTGTTTTTACTTTTTTTTCCTCTATAAAACAACACGATAATGATGCTGCGTCACAATTTCACTGCATCGAGTTGGCAGGGGAAAATTCAAACGCACATAAATTACTCCAAAGAAATGGGGCTTTACGGAGGAATTTTCCCAATCAATAGAATGTTTTCCCACTTTCTTTTCCATCCTTATCCGACAACAGATGGTCCAACGGTTGGCCGGTTATCGGTGTATCGATTTATATTAATTTTCACCTATTTTCCATTACTTTACGGACACTTGCTTGGTTCGCAACGTTGGCAAACATTGAATTGAGAAAAAAAAATTATCTTCAAGAAGCATTGTGTCAAAAAGCTAACCTTCCCACATCGTCATTCCCCCAACCCCCATTCACCATGCGATCCTTGTGTTTATTGTTGATGAGTTGCAAATATTGGTTCACAGGCGGTTGGCCTACTCCCACACTCATCATCACGGTTTGTGTGAATGAATTTTAGAGCGTCTACCACTGAATAAAGCGTCGTGTCCGGGCTGTGTATCCTATCTTCAATAGGCACCAACGTTTTGCACTGGTAGGTCGACAAATGGTCCATGTTGGTAGGATTCCCACGCTTTCGGATGAATCCTGATGTTTCCCACCCCGTCCATGTGGCCAGATATTGCGTTGGGCCTTTATTTTATTCGCCCATACAATCCCCCGTACGGTGATGACCGGAGCCTACATCAGCAACCCGGGGCCAACATAATTTGCACCAAACATGGACAAAATTGATGATGCGTGAATTATACCCTCCCTTTGCATTCCGGAGCCCTTCCGGATTAGGCACGAAAATAAGGTTATCGGCTCCACTCCACATGTTCGCCACTCCACTCCCGGGCCTGACCGTTGTTTTTCCGGGCAGGATCGACAGGTTCGAAGTTTCGAAATATGGCGCTTGGTAATGCTAATTCTGTTAGGATATTAGCCGCGCCTGAACGGAACCCACCGTATGGGAATGGGTGTGTGCCGGGTCTAATCTTTACCGGTGGATCGTCGTATCATGCAGCGGATGAGAAGGCTTTTCCCGGTAATACCCATTCGGCTGATAAGGAGAAGGCCCCCAATATTATTTCCGGAACGTGTCAAATCTGCGATAAACTTAATCGGCCCATGCGCTCGATGCGAAAGATTTTGTAATTTGATTAAGGGTACTATTTGAAGTTCCTGGAAAATTTTCGAAACGACAACTAAGCTACATACTAAAATAGAAAGATGGGGCGTTAAAATACACACAATTTGTGTCACCGAAAAGTTATTTGTGAAGGTATGCAATACACAAAGCGAAGAGCCTAAATGTATGCAATGCGTGTGACTTGATTATTTAAATCCTCTCCATGTTGCGGAATTGACGTATTATTAATTTTTTAAATCCAAAATTTAACTCTTTCCTAAATGTTATATATTCCTTGGGAATAATCAATAAAAAAGTACCATCATTCACACACATAAACGCACCCGAAAACGACTCCCACATTCTTCAACATTGACAAAGAAATTAATCTCTCTTCCGTTCGAGTATTGCGGAAATGTCGGAAAAACGCTTCCGTGAATGGGGAAAGTAAGTGAATCCCAGGACAAACAAACAAGCGCAACCATATTCTCCCGCCTCCTCTCTCATCGCGAATAAACGGTAATGTCTGCTGGATACACATTTCCCGAACGAAAGTACTGCGATGAAAGCAGCGATGACGGTAATTGGGTCCTGTATTTATGGGGAAACTTTCCCCAACAGGAGGTCATAATCAATATTTTTTATCAGTAAAGTTGTTTTCCTTCGTGCGTTCGTTCGCTTGTTCCTTCTTGTCCCTCGTGGTACATCCTTTAAAATAAAACTGGTCAACGAATTCTACCCTTTTTAGCGAATCGCTCGTTTTTTTCACGTTCAGCACGGCAACGTGTTGCTGCATTGGGTTCGGTTAATTATGTTACCTTCACAAACACATGTAACTGCTAACTTGGGAACTATAAACATTAAATTTCGGGCAACGTTTACTGATTCGATAATTGCCCAATTGAAAAGAGTTGTTTCATGATTGTTTTAAACAAACCAGAGCAGAACGCTTCAATTGTACGCTTTGGCAACAGGAAGCGCTTGCTGCTGCTGGTGGTCGTATCCCGCCACCAACAAATCCCAAAACAAGGTCAAACAATCTGTTTTATTTACTTTAAGCATTAACCTACAGTTTCCACCGAAAGCCCTTTTTAACAAGTCCTAATCCGAAGACTCAACACCCTTATCTTTTTACACACGGGCGGAGAGTTTGGTTTCTCAATTGGGAAAGGAAATGTAATAAAAACTTCGGCAAACAGAGTTACACTCCCGGCCCGGTGTTGTGGCGGTGAGAATGGGCCAGCGAGCAAAGCTACGCGTAGAGAAAAGTTTGCGAATTCGTGCTAATCATGTCCCGACACGAGTGAATGGTATGGCTGGCCGCACTGCAGGCCAATAGTTGCCCAAAATTCACCAGGGGTTCGTTTCATCGTTTTGCTGTGGCTTGCCCTTTTCGCGCACTGAGCGACCAGCTAGCGCGAAGGAGCATTATGTATGCCCAGGAGCTAGGAATTTAAGTGAAAAGTTGTACGCAAAACGAGAGTGTTGGATGAACCGTTTTGGAAACTTTAAAATACGACAGGAAAAAATGATTTTCATTCGACACGCGTGCTTCACCACCGGCTTCAGTTTCGGCGTTTGCCCCTAAGCCCAAGAAGAGAGTGTAAAGATTGGCATAATTTGAAGAAACAAACACGATAAAAAATAACTAGTTTCCGCAGTTTAGGACACGGTGCCAGTATTTCTGCATTGGTTACGTCCTTTTAGCGACAAAAATATGCCACAGATTTGCGTAAATGCGTTCGCTCATTAGCTGGTGGAGCCTCATTTCTTCATGGGCAATGCATCATGCGCGATTGTACGTGAAGGGTATTTTTCATTTGCCACCCAACGGCCATTAAACGGCAAAATGGTCATCACAATGCAGTGAAAAGCGTAAAGCGGAAGCGTATCCGGATACGGTGTGTGAATAATGAGTTCGTTTTAAGTTGCTGTTTAAACCACTGCAAACGACACTTTTGATGGCAATTATTCAAATTTCTGGACCGCTAAAATTCTTCTTTGTTCTTTGTAATGACTTTTCTTCGTAAAAATTCTCGAATAACCGCACTAAACAATAAAAACTCGTTAAAAAAATATCATCTTCGTACCATTTGACAAATTGTGCTCGTGTATGCACGCCTTCATCAAATCTTATCGCGCTGAACCAGCTGTGTGCCGCTTGCTTTGGTGATTTTAATACCCGTTGCCAAGTGCGACCCAACAGCCGGAACAACAACATTGTCGTTGACGTTACATAACAGTCCGCATCAATTGTGTCCATTATGAATTTGGCCGGTAAAGTGGTGCTCATAACTGGGGCTAGCAGTGGCATCGGTGCGGCGGCCGCCCTTAAGTTCTCCCAGCTCGGTGCTTCCCTTGCGCTGAGCGGACGCAAGGTGGACAATCTGAATGAGGTTGCCAAACAGTGTGCCGGATCGGCCGGAGCACCGTTTGTTGTGGCGGGGGACATTACGAAGGAAGCCGATACGGAGCGCATCCTGCAGGCGACCATCGAGAAGTATGGCAAGCTGGACGTGCTGGTAAACAATGCCGGCATTATCGAGACCGGCACCATCGAGACGACCAGCCTGGAGCAGTTCGATCGTGTGATGAACACCAACATCCGGTCGGTGTACCATCTCACGATGTTGGCGGTGCCGCATCTGATCAAATCGCAGGGCAACGTGGTGAACGTGTCCAGCGTGAACGGTATCCGATCGTTCCCTGGAGTGTTGGCGTACAACATTTCGAAGATTTCGGTCGATCAGTTCACGCGCTGCGTTGCGCTCGAGCTAGCGGCCAAGGGAGTGCGCGTGAACTGTGTTAATCCGGGTGTAACGGTCACCAATCTGCACAAGCGCGGCGGAATGGATGAGCAAACGTATGCCAAGTTCTTGGAGCATTCCAGAAACACACACGCCATGGGTCGGCCGGGACAAGCTTCGGAGGTGGCTGATGCGATCGTTTTTCTGGCGAGTGACGCTTCTTCGTTCATCACCGGTGCCAGTTTGCCAGTCGATGGCGGTCGTCATGCGATGTGTCCTCGTTAGGAGGGTCAACCATTACTTTGTAAGAAAAAATGTGCATTCTCATCTCTATGTGTTACAGTGATAAAATTGTTTTACTTCGAAATAAACCGTTCGAAAGATAAATGTGTATGCGCATTTTGTTAGTTTGGGGTCCGCTTCCGCATTAGCGAGGACACATAGCGTGCCTTCCTCCGTCCACGTTCAGCGTTACACCGGTAATAAAGCTGGCACCATCCGATGCTAGGAAGGCAATGGTTGAAGCGACCTCTTCGGCCACACCCGGACGTCCCAGTGCGTGCGTTTGTTCGCATTTCTTCAGGAAAGCAGCATACGATTCCTCATCCATTCCGCCACGCTTGTGAATGTCCGTAATGATTACACCTGAAGAACAATGAAAGCGAGGAAATGAATCTCACTGTGTGTTCCTTCTTCCAATCGAGCTTCCACACTTACCCGGATTGACCGCATTCACACGAACTTGCTTGGGAGCCAGCTCCAGTGCGGTGCAGCGCGTAAACTGGTCGATGGCTGCCTTCGACATGCTGTACGCCAAAATACCGGGGAACGATCGGTTACCAGCCACGCTCGACAGATTTACGATGTTGCCCTTCGTTTTGATCAGCAGCGGGACGGCCAACATGGTCAGATGATATACACCCCGCACGTTCGTGTTCATCAGCTCATCGTACTGCTCCAGGCTCGTGTTTTCGATCGATCCATTGCCCAAGATTCCGGCATTGTTAACCAACACGTCCAGCTTACCGTACTTGGCGACAATCTCCTCCAGCACACGCTTATTGTCCTCCTCCTTGGTCACATCGGCCACGATGAGCAGGGGCTTGTTCTTCGAAGTCGCTTCACATGCATCCCCCACCTTCTTCAGGTTGACCTCATTACGTCCGGTCAGCGCAAGTGAAGCTCCAAACTTCGCAAAATAGATGGCCGTTCCTTCACCAATGCCGGAGGATGCACCCGTAATCAGCACCACTTTGCCGGTAAAATCCATCGTAGAAGGCACTGAACAAATGAATATGATTTGCGCCTGCAAAGATTCGGAATACTTCCTGATCTATTTGTCTCGCGATAATTAAACAATTCAACTTACAATCGATTTTTTATCTATAGCCAATATTAGCGGCTTCTTATCTTCACGAACAGATAGGATTGTGTTCTTCCAGCCGCTGTCATAGATATCGCGCGAACTTCCAGACGATTTTCAACCCGGTAGTGTAAACGTCTCCTAGTTGCTTGCCGGCAACTGCGTTGGCTGTCAACACGTGAGTTGCGTTTGTTTTGGTTTTGCAAATCGTAGCGGTTCTTTCGTGTTCCAGCGCTAAAAAATAACGATTTACGATGAATTTCGTGCTACCCGGAGCCAACGTAAAAAGTATGTGGAAAACTAAACCCTTAGCTATCATTTTCCATACATACCATAGTACAACAATGTGTACATTTCAGTGCTGGCCCGTGCCGTAAACTGTTTCTCCAAGATCGGCAACGAAGTGTTTTTCGAGGCCACCCCGGATGGGCTGGATTTGAAAACCATCAACTCAACCAACACGGCGTACGCGGTCGTTCAGTTTAGGCGCGACTTTTTCATCTCCTTTCAGCAGGGCAAGGCGGACACGCCCGATGAAAACTGCTGTAAGATATCGGTGAAACCTATACTGAAGATATTCAAAAGTCTTGCCACGGTAAGAGACACCTTTTGGCGCTATTTCGGCGAATTACCAATTACTTTTCTCTTCTCTCCTTCAGATACAAACATGTAAAATCTGGCTAGAAGTTAACCAATCCAAGATCATATTCCAATTCCGATGCAAATCGGACGTGCTGAAGACGCACAAAATATTCCTCCTGGAGAGCGAACACATCAATTCGCTCAATCTGTCCCAAACGTTCCCAAGCACAATCGTGGGCAATCACAAGGTGTTTACAAACATTCTGGTGCACCTGTATCATTCGGTCGATGAAATTTCGTTCGATTTAAGCGACGATAAAACGGTAGTGTCCAACTACGTAGACAACGACCAAACCGATCGGTCTACGTTGCGATCGACGCTGTCGATCGATTCGTCCGCCTTCCAAACGTACCGGTTGTCCACCAAAGTGAACCTTATTTTCTGCTACAAAGAGTTCAAGGCGGTCACCATGTTTGCCGCACTGAACAAGCTCAACGTGCGCATGAGCTTCTCCGCGCCCGGCTCACCGTTGATGCTGGAGATGAACAAAGGGGAAGTCGTACATGGGAAGTTCATCATGGGCACAATGAAACCCTCCGCCGAGCTGACCAGAAGACGAGCGCACCGTCGAAAAGCGATCGGTCGAAACGTGTCCAACCGTTCCATGGGTATGGACAGCGAAGCCATTAACACGTACCTCACGGAAGACATTTCGAGCAACGGCAACAACACGGAAGTGTCACAAAAAGATGGCTCACAGAATACACCCACTCCTGCTGCTGCTGCATCTCGGCAAACTGTCCGAGATGTGATGAATAGGAGCTTGCAAGCTTTACGCAACGAAACCGACTGTAATGCCGCTCGGAACGAACGTACGCACCGACCGGAGGAAGCAAATTCGGTTCGTCAACGACTTACCACGCCTGTTTCTAGTAGCGCCAGCGAGGTACTTGCTTCGGAAGCCATGTTTGGTGAGAAGAATACGGAAAATCTCCCGTTCCTCGAGGGACTAAACTTCCGCGCCACAAACGTTAACAGACTCGACTCAATTCCAACCATGACGGATGATTCATTTTCATTTAACGCCATCAATGAACAGGAACCAGCACAGCAACGGTTGAGCTCCGCCAACAATCTTCCCTCCGTGCGGAGTAACGATTCGATGTTTTCACGGAAAAGGCCCCAAACCGAAAGCTCACCCAATGAGGCGGTAAGCGCCAAACGGGGCGAGCAAGAAAACCCCGTCGAAGATAGTGTTCCCGAGTCACCGGAAGCGATCGAGGAAAGGAAACGCAAACAAGCGAAACTACGGCACATCTTCCAAAGATGCTTCGAACCAACGTTTAATCCTGCCTTTCAACCGGGCTGTAGCCAAATCTTTGCCCCCAACTCAGACTCAGAAGACGAAATGGGGACGTGAGAACGATCGACGGCGGTATCGCACATTTTCGGACGGATATCTAAAACGAAATCAAAACACGCGCAAAGGGTGGGGAATTATGATTTTTTACAATCTCGTCCGTTTGTTGTTTCTTCTTTATTGTCCTTCGTACTTGTTCTCTATTGAGCGATGTCGCGGCTATCACTGTCTTTTTACTCACAGAAAAAAGTTCCAGTAGTAGTAGTTGTAGTAGCGGTAGTATCAGTTGTAGTAAAGTCGTTTGTCCTGATTGTACACAACGTACGAATAAATTAAATAAATAAATAATTTAAATAAATAAATAAATTATCTTAAAACTCCTAGTCAGTTTTCGGGTTCTCCGGGGTCCGTCTGTCTGTGATTCCTGATTGTGCACAGAGCTGCAGGCATCATCCTTGCGGATCGAGATGGATTGGTGATCCAATTGCGCCGGCTCGTTGCAACGGCCCGATCGGTTGCTCGTAACCAACCGCACACTAACAGCTTGTATCCGTTTTTGTTTTCTTTTTCTTTTCCTGTGCTCTCTCTTTCTCTCTCTCTCCCTCTGTTTCACCTTCTTTAACGAGGTGCACGGACATAAAGGTTTCGGTCTGTTTAGGCTGGGTGGTGTTGGGGTCAGGGGAAGGAAATGAGAGACAGGGACGACAGGTATGCGAATCCGATCCCCCTGAATTGCGGCGTGGAGCATTTGGCTGGAGCACAGACTCTTACGTACGACTGGCTGAGGGGAAGGAAGCGGAAGATGGGTGACAGGTGGCTAGGGGGGAGGGTGGGGGGTATTGATTGAAGCAGGGGAAACCGTCGTGGAACTCCGGACGGTACAGGATCGGATCTTTACAGTTTGGTTTTGTTCTCTCGTTCTCTTGTTCTCTCGGTCCTATACACCCTCCTTTCCCTACCCCCCTCCACCAACATACCCGCAGTGATTGTAACCCCGCTCACCTTATCCACGATCTCAGTCATCTTTGTGTGTTGTGTGTATGTGTGTGATTGGGTGTGTTCGTGTGTTTGTGTGTACGTGTGGCTGGATTGACGATTGCGATCGTCGGAGTGTGTGGGTGGAGGGATCGGCACAAGTGGGACGACCCCACCCGACCACCCTCCTCTCACACGTCCGACTCGGCAATGTCCTCCACGGCGCTCTCGTCGATCAGCTCGTCGCTATCGTCGTCGTCATCGTCATCATCGTCGTCTTCCGCGTCATCGTCCGCTTCCGTCCCGGCGACACCGCTCGTCGTCTGCTGGTCCTCCTTCTGGCCGGTTGCGGCTGCTACGGCGGCACCGGACGTCTCCTCGCTGTCATCGTCCTCGTCGTCATCGTCGTCGTCATCGTCATCGTCACCGACCAGGGCGGACAGGATGTCGTCATCGTCGCCGGTCGCCGGTTTCTTCTCCGGTTTCGTCACGGTTACGGGCTGAGCTGGAGCGTTCGCAACAACGTCAACTTTATTGTTATTCGTGTTTTGATTTTGTACCTTTTCTGGCGAGCCCTCGTCGTATTCGTCCTCCTCCTCGTCCTCCTCCACGGCGCTCTCGGTCGCGCTCTCGCCCGCACCCTGGTTCGCCAACGATTCCGCAATCTTGTTCACCTCGCTGTTCACGTCCAGCTCCTCGGCCGGCTTCTTCACCGAGCTGCTGTCCACCTCGTTCTGGGCAGCGGCCGCATCGGCCAGATCCAGCAGCGCCTGCGTGTTCTGGGCCGGGACCTTCTTCTTCGTCTTCTTGGCAGCGGCTGGGGCGGCGGCGGCGACCTGTGCCACCGGCTCGACGGCGGCCTGGGCAACTGGCTGGGCGACGGCGGCAGCGGCCTGGACGGCGGGCTGTACGGCGGCAACCGTATCCTCATCGTCATCATCATCATCATCATCGTCATCGTCGTCATCGTCGTCATCGAACGCGCCTAGGAGGTCATCACCAAAAAAAGACAGCGCATCGTCCTCCTCATCATCATCATCATCATCATCGTCATCGTCATCTTCAGCAGCCGCCGCAGCCGCCGGTGCCGCCTGGTTAGCCGTCTGCTTCTGTTGGTCAACAACCGCCGCCGGGGCCACCGGTGCCACTACCTCATCATCATCATCATCGTCATCATCGTCATCATCGTCGATCTCATCCTCGACCGATCCTGCACGATCATTGTAAAAACAAACACACGATTACAACACACTTCCCACATCGAAACCTCCTTCACCCACTTACCGATGATGTCTTCCTCATCGTCATCGTCATCATCCGCATCATCATCATCGTCTTCGGCCGAATCATCGTCATCCCCTAGATCGAACTCGTCGGAATCGTCATCGTCATCATCATCGTCATCAGTACCGGCAGCGGGAACAACGGGAGCGACTGGGGCGCCATCTAAAGGCGCTGCAGCTGCAGCTAGATCTTCTGCCGCCTGCCGAGAGATGAGCGTACCTTTGTGTGCATTTCGTCCCTCTGAGTAGACACAATATTGAAAAGGAGAATAAGAGTTAAGGTTGAGGTTATTTCCTTCTATCAAAGCACGTTAAGTAATAACGACGACTTACCATCCTTGACCGGTTTCGAGGCGGCAAATGCGATAATGATCAGAATTAGTAATAGCTCCAACAGGAATGTGACTTTCATTTTTATATGTTCTGCAAAGGAAAGAAAAGAAATTCCAAATCCAATATTAGTACTAATTCGTCAACAATCTTTATATTTTGTTGCAAATGTCAACTATTTCAAAGCCTACTATATGGACGTTGCTACTGCTGTTACTGATGACTTGCGTGAACTCGATTCCGCAAACTTTCTTTTGCGTGAAACCCACACAAACGGTGTTTCTGGGTGAGCGCACCAACAACACCGTAGAGAGCTGGATATGCTAATTATTCATTCATCATAAACCTCCAACATTTCATTCCACCTCCTCCTCGTCCTCTGCCCCTTCTCGCCCGCTATCAGTTCCACTTTGAGGTGGGAGAAAGATTGCGTGCGATCCCTTCTCCTTGACCGTGGCGCGCGTGCGCGTGCGTGGACAGCTCGGGGCGGGTCAACGACCGTCAAGAGCGTCATCATTAATCGACCCTGTGCGGTGGATAAGATTTTCTCTTCCATCAGCAGGTTGCTGAAAGTGAACTTTCTTTTTCACCGTTTCGTAGTTCAGTTTGGCTCTGGGGCTGGCAACACTTCTTCAACGATCAGTTTGTTGTTGTTTTTTTTTATTTCCCCCGAAAAAAACAAGAATGTTTTCTTGCGCTTTAAGAGGGTTTAAACTCCCCAACACCCTTCATGCTTTTTGATTCCTTTCTCTTCTCCGCCCGGAATGTGGGTGAGAATACGAAAGCAACAAACCTGTTCCACGCGCTGATTGGTTCGCCCATAAATGCGATTCGTTCTGTTGAGTTTTTTCGAAAGGAAATCTCAATAAAATATTGCCGTCCATTATGCTGTTTTCAAAACATGGAAATGGCAGTGGATTGTAAAAGCCTTCATTCCTTTATTGATTGGGGGCTTTTTTCTCCCCCCCCCCTCCCCCCCTCCAGAAGTCCTCGTTTCGATTACACGCTTTTAATGCTTTACTTTATAAGTTTGTTCAACTCGGACATCGAATTAAACCGTGTGGCCAGTGCTGTTGGAGGTAGCCACATTTGAAGAAATGGAAAGTTCAAACAGGTTACCTTGATTATGGTTCAATCAACTTTCTCCACCTACCAACCCAACCGAGCACGCCGAATCGAAATGTTCGAGACCTTGTTGGTCGTAGTGGTCAAAATCATCCAAAAGCATAAAACGAGATTATCGAAATAGAAGTAACCTAATCCACAACCGGTCGGGCGGTTCATCTTTTCCACACGAATTTTGAGCAACTTTCGCCGGTCCTTTCTTCTCCTCTTTTTTAACAATCCCCCTCTCTCTCTCTCTATCTCTCACTCTCGTCCTCACTCCATCAAGAGATGATCTTGAATTGATCGTGCAAACAAAAAGCGGATACAAAATTCAAGCTACATTCGAGATCGATGGTAGTCTTTGCTCCTGAAACAGTTGGCTACCCCTTGGTGGGCTATGGCCTACTTTACGTGCGGGACTGTGGAAGTTGTGGGGCAAATCAATCCATAAAGAGGTTCCTGAGGGTGGGAGGGGGACCTCATCTCCATATTTAAATTTTGCTCTGTGCGTCTTACCAACCCGCCTAATTGGACGTTCGGCCCGGTTCCGAGGAAAGTATGCTAATCGTTCCAATTGCCTGTGATTAGTGGCGGAAAGTCCGCGGCTGGTCAATGGTGCGCACGGACCATTTGATCTAATTTGCCGTGCCCGCTTGTTGGGTGGCTCTCAATATATCGAGGTTAACGTTATTCGCCACTTCAGGTAAAAATAACCTGGAACGCTGGAAAGACGATTAATATTATGTTATTTTCATTATTTTTACTCATGTTTGAGTAAAAAGAACCCAAACACGCTTGGAACGTAGAGATTCCATACGGAACGTACGAAAGACTTCAACGTTCAAACGAAAAGCGACGAACCCGGCTTATCAACGATTACTCGGGATTTTCACTTTTTACCAATCACGTACCGAATGCAGGTAAGGTAACTAATGTCCGCACGACCACAACACATGTGTATGTGTGCGTGCGTGTGTGTGTATTTTTTTAAAATAAAATCACACACGCACGTAGGCGCGGTTTCTCTTTCGGAGGCGAGATGAGCTCATATTGAAAAAGGCTCGCGTCCCATCCGTCCGAAATGAAAGTGATAAAAGAAAAGAGAAAGTTTCCCGGCAGGCCTCACCAAGGCGAGCAGTTTAATGGCCAATTGGCGGGAGGGGTTTATGTTGGGCAGGAACTTGGAATGTGTCCGTGACAAGCGCCCTTTCGATGATTCCCTGCTGGAAAGAAACGATTTTTTTAAATGATAATGATCATGAATCGTCAGCAGCGAATGGTTGATTGATAATCCAAAGTTATCTGCAATTAAATGCTTAATTAATTAACATCCCATCAAATGGTAATTCTCCAAATGGAAGTACTAAAAATAAATGACTGCAGATAATAAACCCCATACTAAACCTTTTTAATGCAATCCATTGATATTCTGGCAAAAAAAAAAACGATCATTTCGGCCCAATCCACCGATCGATACGGTTTCCGGCCAGCTTGGCGGGTTTGTAAGCCAGTTTGAAGCCAACCGAGGTACAACCGGATAGGAATTTCTAGGTCAAAAGCAGCATAATAATTAATATTGATTCTTTCCTCAATTTGGAACCGTTATCTGTTCGATATACGCAAGCCGCCGCCAATCGTCTCCACTCACCACCACCACCACCACCAGCAACAGGAAGTGGGTCTGTCGGGAGCATGAATTTGCATTCGATCAAACTCTCCACTTCGCCTCATGCATCCACACTCACACACATACGCGCACACATACACATAGATAATCACACAACTGTATACACGAAAAAACACACAAGAGTTCACCGAGATCCAAAACTGAATCAAAACTTTTCCTCCCTGTTGTTCCCCTTTTTCATGTGTGTGTGCGCGCGCGTGTGTGTGTGTGTGTGTTCCCGGGGAGTGGATGAGAGCCGGAAAAAAATGGAGGAAATAATCAATAAGAAAGATACAGACAACCGAACATAACTTTCCAGAAGTAACCAAACAAAAAAAACAACGCACAAAAGCACCACAACACAATCGACCGAAAATTATAGTGCCCTGGGTGAGAGGATCTAAGGGCTTCGCACGTTAACGGGTGGAGCCCGAAGTGGAGTGAAATCCCGGAAAACAGGTCATAAAAGAAGTGGGACCCACAACACACTTCGCCTTCTTCTTGGGGTTGATCTTTCCATTGCCCATCTTTTATCTCCCGCGAGTTTTGTGTTGGTGCGGGAACGATCATTTCGGGAAGATGCGAAGATTCGATTCGGGAAGTTTTGGAAGCGATCGAACTGTCCATGTTGGTTTGCACTGTCAATCCCGGATGCTGTGTGGTTCTTGTCACTCTTCACTCCAGCTTTGGTTGTACGCTCTAGATAAGCGCTCGGTACCGTCATTAGTCCTGATTCTGGTTTGCACTTGTAAAGGAAGAGCAACGATCCGAGACTATGGCTATCTGGTTCGCCCTAATTAAACCGACTCGTTCCAGACCGGTGGCAGTGTTGCCAGCGCCATTCCACACTTTCCACACATTATCCAACATCCATAACGGAAGAACTCGAGCTTCTATTTCTCTCTGGAGCTTGTTGGTGACTTCCGAACATAGTTCAACAAAGTTAAAACAGCTCAGTACCACTCGGTAAGAAGTTTATCCGTTCCGTTCCTAATCTTCTGTCCGCAAACACGCAACAGTAGCAGCAGCAGCAGCAATAGCAACAGCTTAAGGACGGTTGGTTCTCGATTACTCACTTCGGGGTTGGGGAGCAGGCTTTTGGGAACAAACTAACTAATGGCCGGATAATATCAGGCTCAGCCAACCAGGCCGGGAACAGTGCAATATACAAACTAAAACAACGCAAACCGAACGAACTGCACACTACACACCAGATTGAACGGCAAACAGGGCGTAGACACACTACTTTCTTCCACCGTGTACACCTCGATACTGACTGAACTGTTTCTACTTCTCAAACTCTTAATGAAAACTTTTCATCCACCGAACCGCCCGCAGACCCGAACGCTGTGCCGCCGCGAACCGATCTTCACGAGAGAGATCGCGCACACCCGTACTCCGTTTCCCTCTCTCTCCATGGTACTTTCATTCCCGTCCACCCCCGTGCCCCCCATTCCTCATTTCATCAACGGAGAAGGCGCTTTCACGCGATCGCTACGAATCAACATTGGGGAGGCATGTGGCCTGAAGTCTGAAGACGGATGACGGATGAAGAAGCGAAAGGTGGCTGGAAGGTTTTTTTTCTTTCTTTCCTCTGTTGTGTTGTATCCACGACCAAGCGTCTTGGGGGCCCTGTTCAGCGATGCCGAAACGATGTTACTCGTCCCGGTTTTGGAACCGCCGGGAAAGCGGAGGAGTGGAGCCAAGACAGGGAGGAACCGTTTTGGAACCGGGTCGGGGTGATGGTGGAGTGGTTGGTGTAAGGAAGTGAAGGGGGAAAAAACTGAAGAAGAGAGAGAAAAAAAGTGTTACAAATATGTATCCAATGTGCCGTTGATTCGACGATTTGCTCTTTCGCTTCCTCTTCGTTCTTTCACTCTTTCTTTTTTCCCCATTTTCTTCAACCCCCTTTCTTGCTTTGCTTCCCTCTCTTTCACTCTTGTCCGCTCTCTCACCGTACGGCTTGCGGGCTCCATCTAACAATTTTCCTATCTTCGTTTTTGGAGTCGCTCTCGTTATTATCAGCGCATCACAGCGGTCACCACACATACAGCCGGTCTGGGTCTTCGGTGCACACAGACGCACACAGCAGCCCGAAAGGAACTGGCACATTTCACCCGCTTCTTCTCCGTGGGGTTTCTTTCTCTCTCCCCGGCACCATCCCGTGCGGGTCCATTGAAACGATCATCGAACCCGATCGAGATGTGGAGGCATCTCACACACGGCATCATCCATGGCTAGGTGCGCACGGTTGCTGTCCAATCCGTTTTCCGCTTTTCCATTCGACGGTGGACTTTTCTTCGCCACTTGAGATTTCTTAATAAGCAACTCATTCCCCTTTGTATGAACGGATCGGTTGTAATTTCTTTTAAAAGCGAGTCACACCGGTGGGTCAAGGTGTCGTTTTAGCAAGGAAAGACCCATTTCTTTTTTTTTCACTCTGGTCTGGTCAGGGCGAAGGGCTTACTTAGGACGCCTGAAGTATCCACGCTTCACAGATTATCGATGATTACACAAATAGTGATCGAGACAAAGCGAGATCGACAAGTGTGTCGATAGCAAATTCTTCAGGTCTGTAACGAAAAGTTATCGTTAGCAACAGATAACCCTTTTTTATCCCAATTTGAATTTAGGTATTAGAAATATCCCTTTAATGGCTACCCTTTGCTGGGTAAAAATAAAAATAAATAAACTACCTAGTTATTTAAAAAAATACCTGCGCTATAGAGAAGAGAATTATTGCAATAAAAAGAGACATTAATAAGAAAGACCTTAATTGTAGAAAACAGGTACGAGATTGCAAAGAGCAACAAAACTTTATAAAGAAACGATCGAGAAGAAGCTTTCGTCAGTGTGAGAACAAATTCCATCCGATACAGTTCACACCAATAAGGACGAGCAAAGTTTAATAAATTGTAAATATAAACTTTGGCGGTGATCGTCTAGTGCTTAGGACCCAACGTTGTGCGTAAATATAAACTATCGCAATGGCTACGTTTGAAACATACTTGGCGAAGAATTCAAGAAATCTTTACTGCAGCTGCAAAGATTTGGATGATGTCCCGATTCGCCGTTCCATTCCTGGATCACTATTCATCGTGTCGTCGTTTGCACTGATCGTACTGTCACAAGTTCTGGAGAAGACACACTAATGACTCCAAATGACAATCAACACTATTGTCTAAAAAGCGGATTAATATAACTGAAATAAACTGTGTCTATGTTTAACTCATTAAATCGTGTTAATCTCTAATTCGCTATCGGCGCTAATTCTCGGCTTGATCTCACAACTTGACATCTTCCAATTATCATTAATCCATCACAGAAGCTGCCAACACGAAAATGATGTAGGTAACAGAAAGACAATCAGCTCGTGAAGTTATTAGCAATGGATTTTTTCATACTCCGTTGCCTACACCATCATGCACCAGCGTTCGATTGTCGTCGGGAGGCGTAAAAACAATCAGTGCGGAAAACTGCAATCGCTAAACGGAAGGCTTCCGTTTGTGGAGGGATGTGGTGAGAAAATAAAAAGATGTGCCAGATTTGTGGAAGTGGTGTTAGTAAAAATGCACTTCAAATTGGTAAATAGCACAAGATAATATCGCCGTGAAGTTGCGATCTACCAGAGGTTTTATCAAGTTGAACGCTTCCCGGATTTGAGAGATCTCAATTATCAGTAATGATTCGCGTGGTGTTTGTCATTTCGTGTCCTACCTTTTCGCTCAATGGAATGCGAATTCCATTCCAGACAAGGGATGCTATCAGAAAGGCACAAACACACTGTTCTTTCGTTTGAAGGCGATTTCGACAGCCGACCTTACCGGTCGTGGCAAGTCAATATTTAAAGCTAACCAATTCGTTGACAAATCATCCCGACAGTGCCATGACAGATCGGTTGGACTCGACTGGCCTCTCGCACACTGTCCCTGTTTCTCAGTCGGCAGCTTTCGTCGTGTCCGCAAACAACTCATTACCATAATTCGATTCCGAGATTCCGATGCCGTTACTTTCCAACTCACATCCGCCATTGCGACGATCGGTCGGAACGGTGGTATCCGGCCACACGGGACGATCACCAGGTCACGATAAGTTTCCTCTTCCCTCATCCACGCTCGCGTTCCGCTAACTTCGGCCGATGGCATTGGCCACTAGGTTAATCCCCAAGGCTGCAACGGTACGGTGGTATTCCGGTGCCGGATAACCCCATATCCTGGTAGGGAAGCAACCGTCGCTCTTGGAGGTTAGTCCCGACGGGCTTGCCTCCGTTATTCCCCTCCCGCGGAATTGGATAAGGTCGATAATCGGTCGACGATTATTCAACTACGTCAGGCTTCACCACATAATTGTATCTTAATTTCTCTACGTCTCTTATCAAGGTCCCACCATCAGAAGGAAGGGGAATGCATGGTCTGCGGACGATACCGTTGCCGGTGGATCTAGTTGACTACTCGGTTTTCCTCATGGGCAAAGATCTCGCGAGCAGCCCGCGAACCGGATCCACCGAAGGTGCTACAGATAACATTAACACACTTTGGTTCGGCTGAATAATTAAATTTTCTTCTTCCCCGAAAGCTCCATACTTCCGTCCCCAAACATCCTCCAAACATACGAGGAAGGTGCTGGTAGTCGTTCGGAATGGACGAACCGCTTCTTTGCTTAATTTCCAATAACAATTTCACCAACCAATATCTTCCCAACACTGTCCAATCGACTCCAAATCCGTGGTCACTGACACCACGGCACAGAAAGTTGAGTTCCACAGCCTAAAATGGACACGCAAAATCGGAACTATTCGCCGGAGAGGGGAGGGGGGCGGGAAGAAAAGTACATGAAAATAAAAGTGAGTTTTCCGTCACTTGTTCGTGTCACCGTGTGCGTTTGAAGACACCCGTGGACACCCGGGGTCGATCATAATTTACACCATCAGGGTTCCGGATGGAGTGACTGCGTGAAAATAGCTTCCCATTACCAATCATCAACATGCTTGACACGTGCTCGGACACACTTTTTCAGAGGTACGGGTACCAGATGGGGCCAAGTGTCTCCCAACGCACACTACGATACGTTGTCGATCGATCCGGGAGGTCGTCACTCACCTTCAGAGAAAGTGTTGCATATTTACATTCCAAAAAGTACGACCTCATCCTCCATTTTCGAACGAAGGATGGAGTGGATTCAACAAACACCGAGCCCATGAAATTCCTTCCACCTTCTCGTGGTTGTCGTGTCGTGGATGAGCATCGATGTGTAGCAGAAGATCTTTATCGTGCCGAAATTTGTGTAGCCCTGTTCGCTCCGGTAGCCTTGCCTCTCTATAGCCGTCTCACTTCTTTTCACCGTGACCTCCACGATGTTGGCCTTTTCATTGCCTTTTCGCTGCCACTCAAACCGGTCCAGAAAGCTCACCGATTGTTTCGATCTCGGTGGAGAAACATTTAACTTCAGCTCGATGGGAACTTTGGCCTAATGATACATCTAATGGCAACGCACTCCTTGGAGTCCCATTCCTGAATTTCTTCATCACTTCCAACCCAAGTCTAATTTAGAGCTATGGAGTCGTGCTACCAGGTCAAATTTCTTCACCATGCTCCATTATCCAGTACAGATGCTTGTTCCACACCTTCTTCTGAAAACATTGTAGACAATAAAATAAAAACTGAAGATCCTGCTTGGTGAAAGAAATCAAGCGTAACACAAAAAAATCTTCCAACTCAAGTTCCGGTTTGTTGAAGAGTTTGGCGTCAAACCGTGTGCCGGTCGTTATTGGACGGCGGCTTGGTTGTGTTGTTTGCTGTGACTGTGTGCAGACAGAAAGTAATGTGTGAAAAGTTTCACTTTCCTCTCGTGGCGTGATCTGGTGAAGGGCAGGCAGGTTCGTCTCTCTTGCCCTCGACATTCGACATCGCCATTACCGCGCGGGATGAATTTATGCAAGCTCCCGAAAACTATTATCCAACGATGCAGCCGATGCATCCATAGGCCATGGATCAATACGCCACGAGATGCTAGGGTGTGTGTTTTGTTCTACGCGTAGGGTGGACGGACACGTGTTATGCAAACAGGCGTGTGACGTAAGCTACTAAGCAGTCGGAACAAGAGAAATTGGGACAGCTCTGAAGGAGTGTAAGTTGTAATTGATCTTAATTAAATGAAGCAATTTTATCCGTCTTTTTGTGACTGATTTTTTCTCCTAATCTACTATGCTTGAATGCTCAGTTTTTGCTGAAAAAAACGTGACACTGCTGACTCGCTTTCTGTTATCACTAGAAATTCCTCCCTGCCTCGCCATGACGCAGCGAAACAGGCAACAGCGCAAAGAAACTGATACAACAACTCCAATTCCGATGCGCAGCACAGGAAGTTTCATTAGAAAGTCATAAATTGTGTTTCACTTCACCAGACCGCGCCACCCACTTTCGACACATGTGCACACCGATTATAGTGATCGAGGGCTGCACCGGCTGGGAGGGAGTGAGCGGCGAACCCGAAAACGACGATCCCAATATATAATCCGCGCTTCTTGGTGCGTGCGTCCAGGGCCCCCCCCCCCCATTGGGTGATAGCGAGCGATAGCAGCTGCTCGTGCGAGTACGTTGACTCGCTTGGAATCCCGCTGGCTACGTGGTACGTTTGCGAATAATGCGGTACCCGCCTGACGTGAAAATCTTGTCGCTGTGCCCCCGTGTGTCTATTTTCACCCGCAATTGTACATTGCACCGTGCGGAAAGCATACCAAGTGTCATGGGAAGGTGTGGTATTCCACGCTTGTGATTTGGTTTTGTGCGTTTGCGTTTGTTTTTCATCCGCCCCCTGCTAATCGCTAGTCTTGGGTAGTGGGTGTGGAATGGCAGATACTGATTTTGCACGCCGTGACGATGGCGTGGAAATGAAGAAAACATAAACACAGGCAGTAAATTCCACGCAAGAAAACATCAGCGTGTTTCCACCTGTTGCTTTTGCTGCTCTGACCTGCTTCAATGAGCGAGGCGTGATGCATGGTCAATTTCTCTGTCGACGGATTTCTTTTTCTCCCCACAACCCAGCAGGAGGGGTTGGAAGGGAATATATACTCGTGCTGATTGCACGCAGTACAGTTTTGTATTTTTCATACTTCACTTTGGATCGTATTGTGCCGTTTTTTGTGCCTTCCTGCCGAGAAGCGGCACTTCTCTTCTTCATCCAATTCGTATCTACTTCAAATACTAATCCTTTCGCAACCCCCATTCAAAAAGCCGTTACCAATTTACTTTCTTTCAGCTGTTTGTACTTACAGTGAAGGGAACTCATTGTTGCTGCTTCTGCTTCGGTTTGTTTCACTGTTCTGTCTAATTTAAATGTTAATATTTGGTACAAAATTAAACGTGAGAATGTCTTGCAGTTTGCTCTGCATCTGGTGTGTGTTGTCATTCATCTTTTTCACCGAGATGGTCGTATTTTGGAGCACCATCTGAAACGTACAGATACAACACCCTATCTGTTGTAAAAAAAAACTCCACATACGAAACAATAAACACATCTTACCTGCGATTTCATGAGAAAGTTGTCCGTCTCGTTGAGCTGCTTCGAGACGGATATCACCGTGTTGTGGATGAATTCGTTCAACAGCGATATGCATCTTTCATCTGGAATCGAAACAAGCCACTAATTAACAGATTGCTTTGGGGGCTTTTCCCACATCCCCTGCCTTACTCATCGTGCGCCGCACGTGCAATCGTTGCATCTCCTCATCCGAGACCATTACAGGCGGTGGCGTTGCTGTCGATGATTCAACCGCTTCCCTGGCGAATGTAAACGATGGCGGTGCCGTGCCGGACGACGATAAATGGGGAATTCCTTTTTCGATCGATATTACCTGTCGGATACAATGGTGACCGGGCCGGGACATTTTAATCTTGCCACCACTTTCACTCTCCGCGAAGGGAATGGAATGATTTTGGAATTACCTCAGTCTCATCGTCATCCGTTTCGGAAGCTTCTCCGGCAACAATGTTGGGTGATTTGCACTCCATTCCAAACCGGGTAACTTGTAGAATCGCCTCGAATTACCACCTGTTTGAGAAATGAGAAGAAACCTGTGTCGAATTCCAGTGCACTACGATTTGTTTACAATTTCCGTTGTTTTGTTGACATACGTTCTGGCGTCGGCAGCTGTCATAGAACGCTGTCAACGCGCATTCTGGACGAACATTTTAAATTAAACGTTAAATAGAGATCTTCCTGCAGGATCAATTGTAAACAAACAACCAAACCATCGTGTTACTTATATTCCGTTTATTGCGATGCTTGTATTTCATTACTAAGAAATATATATACGTCTGCTCCAAGTCACTGTGGTAATAAATATATGTACTAGTAAGGAGATGTGTCCGTCTCGCCATACCGTTTGTTCTCGAGCACTTGAATGCGCTGGATGCTCTTCCCTTTTACTTAATACTGCGGAGGCTGATGAGGGTATTGCTGACCCATCATGTTGTTCTGGTTGGGCATCTGTCGCTGCAACTGAGCCACGAGATTAGGCGTTTGCTGCGTACTCATGCCTTGCCCTTGATTCTGCATCATACCTTGCGCATTACCTCCTTGTCCCATACCTGTTGAAAAGCGTGTCAGCACATCAGTACATCGTTTACCAGCTTCGACCACCTTCTCACTCTTACCTGAATGTTGTTGCATTATCAAACGCATCCGTTGCTGCTGGAACTGTTGCTGATTCTGAGCCATATTACCTCCAACACCTGGTTTACCACCTTGGCGAGGGTATGGTGGAACCGCACCCTGATTCACACCCATGTTGCCCATCGTCACGTTCGGTGCATGTTGCCCATACTGCCCCCGGCCGGCCGCCATTGCTGCCCGCTGCTGTGCCAAGAACTCCGCCTGGGTTGTGCGCTGCTGCTGGGCCATCTGGTTGAAGTTACCCATCATACCGCCACCCTGACCACCCTGCTGTCCCATGCCCTGGTTGCCGTAGTTGGGATAGTTCTGATTGACGTTTTGGTACGGTACGTTTTGTCCTTGGAACATGCCGCCCTGCATATTACTCGATTGCTGCATATTTTGCATCCCCATGCCAGGATTGCCCATGGAGGGATTTCCCATCCCACCTGCATTCGGCATTCCGCTGGTACCGCCCATTCCGCCCTGTCCACCACCCATTGGTGCTGCATTGCCGATTCCGGCGTTGCCCATTCCGGCACTAACCATTCCACCGGATGTTACCATTCCACCGCCACTGGCTCCCATTCCACCGGCACTTCCTCCCATACCGCTATTTCCAGCCATACCGCCCGCTCCTCCGATTCCACCGCTATTGCCCATGCCCTGTCCAACCAAGGCAGGATTTTGCTGCGGATTCATCATGCCCGTCTGTATCATACTGCCACCGGATTGTCCCATAATGGAGCCCCCGGTAGTGCCCATCATGGCCGGGGCATTTTGGTTCATTATTCCACCGGTGGTTTGCTGGGTTTGTGCGCCCTGTCCAGCTCCCATCATGCCACCGGCAGCCATGCTTTGTGTCCCCATAACCGCACCACCACTAGTCGCCCCAATGCCTGCATTGCCACCAGCCATGGCCGGATTCATCGGACCCATACCGGGCTGTGCACCGACAATAGGATTACCCGGCATGCCGGCCCGCAATGGACCACGCATAAACTGTTGCTGAGGATTGCGCTGCGGTTGTTGCTGTTGCTGCTGCGGTTGCATAAAGCCCGTCGGATGACCCGCGTTGATTGGCAGCTTTGAGCGCAACATGTTCGAAAGAGCTTGCTTGGAGTTTGTGTTCAATTGTGGCCGATCGAAACGATTCACTGCAAAAAATTGATTGAGTAGAGAAACGAGTTCTTGGAAACATTACACACTCGTATACTTACTCGTTGCTTGGCCCATTCCAGAATAGAACATTTGTTGCTGCTGTTGTTGCTGTTGCAGCTGTTGTTGTGTCTGCGGCCCTTGCTGTGATCCTTGCTGGGGTCCTTGCTGAGGTCCTTGTTGTTGGGATGCCTGCTGAGCTTGCTGTGGCGTTTGTTGCTGCTGTTGTGCCTGGGCCTGTGGTTGTTGCTGCTGCTGTTGTTGCTGTTGTTGTTGCTGCTGTTGTTGATGCTGTTGCTGCATGGATCCGTAACCGCCCCACTGTTGATTGCCTCCTTGCTGTTGAGCCAGCTGTGCCATCGGGTTGACGTTGCCAACGAAGCCCATATTTGCGTTGCCTTGGGGTTGCTGTTGTTGTTGCTGCTGCTGTTGCGCTTGCTGTGCTTGCTGGGCTTGTTGAGCTTGCTGAGGTTGCTGTTGCTGCGCAGCCTGCTGCTGCTGTTGATTCAACATACCACCGCCCATTCCAGTGCCGAGACCACCCATTCCCGTCTGCATTCCACCGATGTTTGCTTGTGCGACCAGTTGCGCTGGGTTAGCTTGACCGTACTGTTGTTGCATATGCTGTTGGTTCATAGTGTTCATTGGACCGCCCATTTGCATGGCTCCCATGTTGCTGTTTTGCATCTGCTGTAGCGTTTGCTGCGGTGTCATAGCAACCTGTTGCTGGGGTTGTTGCGCACCGAGCTGTTGCTGTTGCTGCTGCAGCGCCGATTGCTGTTGTTGCGGAATGTTGCTCTGCTGCTGTTGCTGCATCATCATTTGATTCTGCTGTTGCTGCTGCTGAAGTTGCTGTTGCTGTTGTTGTTGCAGCTGTTGAAGCTGCTGCTGCTGCTGTTGCTGGAGATGTTGCTGCTGTTGTGCCTGTTGCTGCTGCAGATGCAATTGTTGCTGCTGTTGTTGCTGTAAGTGTTGTTGCTGTTGTAGCGATTGTTGTTGCATCTGTTGCTGTTGTTGCTGTTGTTGTTGCTGCTGCTGCTGTTGCATTTGCTGTATCTGTTGAGGTCCCGCAGCGGTTTGTGGTACAATCGCCGGCATAATCGGTTGTTGCGGTTGACTTTGTTGAACTTGTGCAGCTGGCGTAGCTTTCGGTTTTCTTTTGCGAGTCGTTTTGCTCTTCTTTGAGCCCGTACTTGGTGCCGGCGATTGGTCTGATGAAGGCGTATCTGCTTTCATGTCATCCTTAAGCTTGTCGGGTATTGGGTCTACTTCCTCGGGCGGCAAAGGCAGCGGTTCGTAATAGTAGCTGCTCGGCTTGAACAGACTGTGCGTGTGGTACTTTAACAGACGGTGCGTTTCTTCGTATGCTAAAGGCTTACGCTCAATTTTCACCGCGCCAAACCAAGCCCATGATAGAGGGGCGGGATTTTTGTGACCTTCCAAGAGATCCCAAACGCTCACACGTTGTTTATCTCCCAAACGAAGACCCTATGGAAGGGAAATATAAAATGCATTATAAATAATTACCATTTTACTCTCCAAAACCATTAACAAGCTGATTACTTACATTCTTCTTCTCGATACTGTCAATGGCGATCTTATTGCCTTTCGCGTCCGTTGATGAACCTGCCGAGTCGCACGTGAGAACTTCACACGTTTGCTTCGCTAGCGGTAACAACTGCCGGACGTATTTGATCGAAGGACCATTCTTGTCACCGAGCTCCTTACGCAGTTTCTTCATGAGATTAGTGTATAATTTCTTATTCTCATCGCGCTCCGTCTGACTGTCGCTAACAAGCGTTGAATGTATCAAAGTGGCCAACATGTCGAGTGTCGTGGTAAACAGTTCTCTGTTGATGTAAAAGAACATTTTCGTGAGATTTTCATCTTTTCTCTTCCACGTAAATATATACTCACGAATTGTTGCTTAAATCAATGACACCCTGGCTGATAAGCTGGGCAAACAGAATCGCCCAGTCGGTTGTAGAGG
Organism: Anopheles minimus; assembly: GCA_000349025.1. Classification (NCBI taxonomy): domain Eukaryota; kingdom Metazoa; phylum Arthropoda; class Insecta; order Diptera; family Culicidae; genus Anopheles; species Anopheles minimus. The sequence goes on from KB663610.1 coordinate 4,716,096, forward strand.
TGGCATTTTTCATAATTGCATCGAATAGTCCTCCCACGAGTGAGTAGCGCAGTTGTAATGCGTCAAGCATTTTCTCAAACCCACAAGGATCTTCAATTCCGCCAATAGTTTCCAGCTAAAGAACCAGTAAAAAAATCCATGAATCCTTTGGAATAATTTAAAAAGTTTCCCTGATACTTACACTTTGGTCTCGGTTTTGCAGGAATTGCGATAGCTGAGAGTATAGCGATTGCAGTAAACCTTCCTTCTGCTCATCCTGTCCCTTAAGACAGGTCAGTACCAATCCAAGGAATGGTTGATGATTTAGATGCGACGACTGCTTACTGCCGAAGGTGCTACCATTTGAGCTGACCGAACTGTTACTATTCGCACCGTGGTTGTGGCTGTTATTGTTGCTGCTGTTATTACCCCCATTGCCATCCTTGTGCTTGCTAAACATGCTCGTACTTTCCAGGACCTGTCCCGATACTTTCAATATTCTCCCTTGCACCGCACTCGGCAGCTTCGAAACCAGTGGAGCCACCAACCAGGTCGAGGGTTTTACTTTCTCCTGTTTCACCGCGTCCGGATTGCTCATGGTGAACTCATTGACGCGAAACACATCGATAGCTGCCCTTGCCACCATATCCAGCCAGTTGGACAGATCCGGCGAGCTGCAGTTCGTCTGCTTGAACATGAGCTGTAAATCTAGCCAAGAAATACGTAGTGACCATTGTTCCAGATTTTCCAGTATGCGCACAATGATCGCCTTCTGGTCCAGTTCCGCGATCAGGTTGGATTCGTGCTCCGGATAGCAGATCATGTGCAGAAGCCGTTGCGCTTGCTTCGCTGTCAGCAGATTGTCGATCAGCATACCGTGCTGGCATAGTTCTTCCGCATGTTGAAGGCAGCGTTCCAGGACCCATTCCTACCGTAAGGAGAACAATCGATAACATAGAACCTTAACGCACGAGCGGTATTATTTACCTGTGAGCAAATCTGACGAAGCACATGTTGCGCGAAATCGGACAAACTTGTCGCGTTCTCCTGATTCAGGTGAGAATTTTGTTGCCTAAAAGATATTACATAAACAAACCGTTAAGCCCGAGGTCTTCAAGAAAGTTGCATTACATTTTAGCACAAAAGAGGAAAATGGTGATGAGATTGGATGGAAGGTAAGGGATGCTTAAGAACAACAAACGGTAAAAAAGTCAAACAATACAACACAAGACATTTCCCACAATGCGAACACATCCTCCACTAGAATGGACAAACACGTAAATGAACCGCTCGTGAGGTTCTAAATGGTTACAATTTGTTTTTCAATGGTTACCAATCCTTTATGGAGGATAAAATGGAACAAAGTATCGTCACAGACGAATGTGTTTGTACAGAAACAAAAATATGAAATCATTAACAACTTCTACTTAGAATGACAACACAACAATGAGCATGATGAGGATATGGCAGTGAAAGTTCGCGTCACGAATCATTTGCAACACCAGAGTACTATAAACAAACCACCGATGGGTGAAGTGCAAACCTCATGACAAAGCGACGTGTGCCTTTGCAGGGGAACTTTCCATTCTATATCGAGCTCGAACGGTTTGCTCTTCCCTTGAATGATGTGCACGGAAACGATTACATGATACCGAAAGCGATACAACACGTGTAGCGTAGGACATACACAAATCAAAACAGAAAGGTACATAATATGCAATAGAACTAAGGTAAGGTAAAGAAAACACAAACGAACTCAAACGGCAAACCATTCGCACACCTGCTAGAGTATAATCGAGCGGAGGCGGTTGGAGAGAGTTCCCCCAGTTCGATCATCCTAAATCAGGAACCAAGAAAAATAAGAAAAAAATATTGATTGAAAACATCAACAAAGTCAAACTAAAACACATAAAAGGAACTAAAAACGAACGGATTCTATCGATTGTTACTAAAGGACAATCTTCGATTGAATGTTTCCTAAGTTCAGCGCAGGCAGTTTTGTGTAACATCACATCAGTCAGCTTAGTACTTACGAAACGTCCAGCATCGATTCGTCCGGATTTCCCAGTATGGAAAGATCGCTGGTGCCGAGTATGTGACTCAAATCACCCGATCCGGCCATACTCTTCGGTGTGCTGCCTGGGTGTACTGGTGTGTTGAGTCCACTACGCTTCCCAGTGCCGAATATTGACGATACCTTGTGTGCGGTAGCATCGCCCACGACGAGAATGCCCTTCAGGACGGCCAACACTGGCGCTACACCGATATTTTTGTGTGCCGCAGCTAGGAGGTGCCGATCGCAACTCAACTTGATGTTATGCGCGTTACCGACCGTTATGGGGTTCGGGGATGTGCTGACCGAGTAAAGACCCGGTTGTGGACATTCGATAGTTTTAAAAAGACGCAACAATAGATGACAAGACAATCGAGCGCCTGCTTCTATTTCGGGCGTTGTTTCACCGCGTCCTTTACAAGCCTGCACAAGCGATGGTAGTGCCACGTGAGCAACAAAGTTCTCCAACGAGAAGCAGTGTCTCGCCACCAAGATGCTCGTGAACACCGACAGTGCGTTGTGGATGTTGGTATTCTGTACATCCACCTGCGTAAGAACATCCACGTAGTAACCGGCATCGCGGTTCGAACCGCACAGTGCAATCAGCACACCCAACCATTCGGTACTGAGCGAATTGCAGCACGCCGTAAGTTCCGCACACATGGCCGCAATGTCGTTCAGACAATCGTTGTCGATGTCGCGCGTAACCGCCACAACGGCGTTGCACACGAAGCTATACCGGTTGGAGGCCGATTCGTTCAGCTGTCTAGCCCAAGCACTTTCGATCTTCCCACCACGACGTGGGTTGGTGATGATGTCGATCATAAACTGCGGATTGTACGTATGCGCCGAAGGAGTCGGTTGGAGCGGTGTGTATAACGCTTGCTTAATCTTCGGGTACGCATTGTGGAAGGGTTCCTGCTGGGGACGGGATTTCAAGGACGAACATGCCGAGTAAAGATCGTACAGATACGCAAGAATGCATCGCTCAGCGGAGCTGCAATCGCTCGGATTGCTCACGTGCTTTACAATCCGACAAAGTCCCTCGAAGATCGCCGTTGTTTGTTCCTGCGAAAGCAGCAAACAGCAGTGGTATCGTCGCAGGACACCCACCACATACAGGCTGAGCGATGTGGTGTAGCTGCGTACCAGTGCCATGGAACTTTTCCCTATCAGCTGCAGCTCCACCTCGGGCAATTCGCGCAAGATCTGAATACAGGTATCGATCAGTCCGTAGATGTTGAACGCCGACTCCATCAGATCAAACAGGAACGCCACGTGCTCTTGAACCGGCAGATAGTTGCTGTTGCCGACGGCAAATGCATTTAACATTTCCTGCACCTGTACCGCACACTGCCATGTGACGACATGCTGGTCAAAGTACGACATTGCCTGACACTTGTTCGAGGTGGACTCGAAGTTAAACTCACTGCGCGAATGTTTCTTCACTTTGCCTCCCTCGGCCACATCGATACTGAACTTCTTCGAGAACAGCTTACAGATTTCCTTCGACATTTTCTTTACCGCATGCTTCTTTTCGTCCCGCTCCTTGCCCACTCCATACAGCAAGATGTACCGCTGGTTGCAGTCATGCTGAGAAATGGGATCATCCTGGCAGAGCGGGAAATGCTCGGTGTACAGAAAATGGCGGCTAGACGACTCAGCCTTACCGAGACCCGTTCTGTTGAATGCAAATGAAAATCAATTAAGGTAAACAGGATATGTAATTCGTTAGAAATCAGGGGGGAATCTACTTACACTGATGGTGCTGCATGTTCCGGATCTTTCGGACTGTCCGGTGCATCCATCGAGTTTTGCTGATCCTCTTTGATGTGTTGCAACAGTTTGTCAAGATCGTCATCCACGTTTGAATCATCCAAATCCTCCAGTTTCGCTTTAAAATCCGTTTGCAACACATCATCCTCCATTCCGCCGCCATTGTTCGGGGACGAACTGGTAGCTGGTTTGTTAGAAATTGGTCCAGTACCCAACCCGGCGTTACACATCCCATGGCTGTCGAGCGACAACATACCACCTGCGCCTGTCAGAAGATCGCCACGCGAGATCAAGCAGCACATGTAAGCATCGTGCGAAAACACATCGTGACGAATAAGCTCGCTGAACAGATGGACGTGGTTCGTAAATTGAGATTTGTTCTGCGAGCTACCCCCTTCCTCCAGGACCGGTGCGTCATGATCGAGGAAGTTCATCAGGATGTGCTGAAAGACAGGTTGGCCCCCGTTTAAACCACTGCCCGACAATACCGAGTCTTTGTCGTCCGAGTTGTTGAGCGTGTTGTTGTAGCTATCGTTTTCCAGTGCCGTCAACACTTCGTTCTGTCGTTTATCAAGCAGCCAGGCCACTACCATTGCCCGGTGTTCACCCCAACGCTGCCACGAAACGGCCCATTCGCACAGAATCTTGACAATCGATGAATCTTGCTCAACGTTCTGAAAAGAATCGAGTAAAAAAATAATTACAATATTGTCAAACAATGCTAATGTTGTTCAGCTCACGTACATATTCAAACTGCTTTGTGGCCGCATCTTTCCCATCAGCGGCATTAGCTCCACCGGCGACATTGCCAGATCCGTTGCCACTTCCACCTGAAGTGCTTTCGGACGGTTTAATCGGTTGCACCTGGAACGGTGGGAATATCTTCGAATACAACGAATCGAGCGAATTGTTCGAATCCATCCGATCGAAGCAATGTCCGTCAAGTGCATCCAGTGTGACCAGTATCTTTAGGCTAGCGTTCCCGGCAGCTGTCTGCCACTTGTCGATGCACCAACGTGACTCGGCATGACGCGAGCGTACTTTGATGCTTTCTTCCGCTTCGAAAAGTTGCCGCCGAATGTCCTCATTGGAATTTTCGTACCGGGTAGGCATCGGCAATGCAGACGGTGCCACGGGTAAATGATCTAGCGGACTTCCGGAGAGCACCGACGAGGAACGAGTTTCTCCGACTCCACACCACACAAGCGCAGTCGGGCACTCGAGTGTGATGACCTGCAGAATGGAGGACAGCTGCAACACTACATCCCGATGGTGGGAACAGTGCAAATATTCGGCGAAAATCATTTCATACGGATTTACTTTCGGCGGGTTCGTGTCGGCAGATTGCAATACGGACCCGTTCGTGCTCTCCTTGGACGGTTTGTCATGCTGCTTGTCTGATTTGCTGTCGGTCATTTCGTTGGACGATTGTTTACCACCATTCCCATCCGGGTCGGGCGAGTTCAGATTGATGTTGTGACTCTCCGCCATCTGGTTGATCAGTTGGGCTAGTTTTTTCGACACCGCATACGACAACCGCCGACAGAAGCGCTCCGATTGGACAAAATCGTGCAGGTACTGCATCGCGAGCGGTAGATAGATTCTCAGCAATCCGTCATCCGCGTTTGGGGAAGACTTCATTTTTTCCAACAAATCTATTATCCAGTTCAGGAACTCTTGCTTGTCCAGCAATCCCTCCTCGTACATGTACTTGCACAGCTGTGTGCTGTAATTCCACTGTCGCTGGGCTATTCGTTGCTCTTCCTGGGGAGAAATCGGTTGCTGCTGTTGTTGCTGCTGTTGGCCATGCATTGATCCGCCGACTGGGTTACCACTGGCCGGACTGTGCATGCTTCCTGCCGGACTCGATAGGGGTGGCGGAATCGTTGAAGGATTGGTTCCTCCTGCTCCAGAACCCAATCCAAGGCCGCTGTTTGTACTGCTCATTCCACCGGAACTTCCCGCACTACCCGAGGATGGTTTCTCCTGCAGCGGACCCTGGTGGTAATGTTCGTGCAGCTTCGGTATGAGATCCTTCATGAACTTTATCATCGTACCGGTCCATTCGGTTGCCGGATCGGGCATCTGACGTTTCTTTATTTTTGCCTCCGAAACCGCCACGGTGTAAGCCGAACTAAGCTTTATGAACCAAGCTGCCCGCTGCATCGTGACTTGATTCTCGCACAGCATTGCAAATATTTCTTCCTTCTTGTTAAACGACGGTGCCTTCTTCGCTAAGCTGCTTAACGGTTTCGTTCCAGCCAGATCTTTGAACCACGTATCCAGGGTGGTCTTGTTGCGGGCAGTCACAGGCCAGAAGTTATCCTTCGGGTTGATTTGCTGCTTCTTTCGTCCCGAATCCGGCAGTGTCATCAGCTCCTCCTTTTTGGCCAGAATCGCATTAAAATAGGCACCGACCTTACTTGCCGATACGTTGCAATTGCGCGCAGTGCCGAACTCCTCGGACAGTTTGTGTTCGGTCGCGAAACCATGTTTGACGTGCGTGGACGTAAGTTCATCTTCCCGTTGTTTTGCTTCCTGCGGATAGACATCCGGTGGCCCAAGGCGGGGCCTTTTCAGCGGTCGCATATTCATGACGAAGCGTTCGGTAAAGTTACGGCTCCAAAACTCAGCGAATTGTGAAAAAGAGAACTTCGAACTTTGGCAGGAATATTGTTCTTCACACAGGCGTTGCACGAACTAGCATTGGATGCTAGTTCCCAAGGGAAACCTCATTCGCAATTGCACGCATCGTCACCATCAACCGGTGTGCACTGTTGGTGAACCACACTTATGAAACACAATGCTTCCTAACTAATCACCACATTTCGATGGAATCGATAGTTTACGCAAGAAAAACGATAAATTAAAAGCTCTATTGGTGCCAGAAGGCGATCGAAGAAAACAAAATATGGCTGCCGGATGATGACAGTTTCACCAGTACGCGAAAATGCCAGGTTCAACCATTCGACCAATTTATTCCACGGTATTGTTTACTTTGTGAGAGCGCACGGTTAATCGAGGCATAACACGGCGAGCCCGGATTAAACGGAAACAGCTGCTGAGTTACTGCGTTCGCCATGAGTTCCGTTTTGTAAACAAATCGCACGCAACGCGCGAACCCCTCCCGCGTAAAACAAGGTCAAGCCCCTCTTTTTTGGTTCTCTTTTTTCGTTACGCACCTGCTCGTGAGATATCTTATTTACACGACAATCAAAAAGCACTTCGCATTCGTTCTGTTTAAAAAAAAGTTGGGACGATTTGTTTGAAGAGTTTGGGAAATTTATTACGTTATCGATGAGCGGTAAAAATACACGATGCGCGTATAACGAACGCCTTGAAATCTATTCTACTTTTCTTTCGGAAATCCCTGCCAATCAGACATTTCCGATTCGTCGTCGGTTTTTTCCACCCCGATGCAATGTATGCCGTTTCGAAGCATAGGCGTTCCTTTGCCCTTACCCAGCACACGTGCGACCAGCACCAATTCCAAGCGCCGACTAGACTCCTCTTTACCGCATAAATGCAATTGTTCCTTCAGCAATTTCTCCTTGTGCGCGAAAAACTCGACTGTTACAGCAAAATGGTCCACACCCTTCACAGCTACGGTAGAGGAGGGAAAATCCAGCAGCCTACAGTGTACGTTTGGTACGGCCACATCCTGTGCGACGAAGGCGCTATTGCCCTCGACCGTGAAACCCGCATCCCGCACTGCCTGCGCCGGCACACTCAGCTCAATGCGGTAGCGATGATTTATCTGCAGAAATCCCAAGTGGACGGTGAGGGACGTTCCATCTGGGGCAATCTGATAGATAATGCTGTTATCATGAAGTCCGTCGTTTATCACCGCTTGGTCGAAATGGACGTGATGGGGAGAGTCGACCATTTTGGTCAGCTGCAAATATGATATCGTTGTTAGCAAACGCGCAACACGTGATGACCAACAAGCAGGCTGGCCAAATTGAGGCCAAACACTGATTGATGCTATCCATTACCATACCTTAAATGTCCGTCCTCTGTACAGCGGTCAAGTTGGAGGAATGATTCGATGTGAAGAACCTACCGTTAACACGTCGTTCTGCTTGCTGATGATGGCCTCTTTGCCGGACTTCTTTCCTTGCAGCGTGTTTTTGGTTATTTTAAGAACACACAATCTCATTGCACCGTCCTCGTCGACACGCCACTGGTTTGTGATGGTAAGCGGTCTAGCTGAGACATTGTTGACTTTCAACAGAGAGAGAATTATCAAAAAAGCACAATTACGACCCACGATGTGAGGTGCTTTGAATAATTCTCTATCATCTCAACCGACGCGGAATCGAACTGATATCGTACGTATTTGTTCCAAAGTTAATTAGGCTAGCATTCGACGAACATCAACAAACACGGAACGCTTCGGAAACTGGAACAAGCAGCGTTCGTTTGAAGCGCAAACTTTCAAACAAATGGTCACAAAGAAAAGTGCTATTCATTTACGCTTCTAATTACATTCGTAAAATGTAACAACCAGCCACCATGCTGCTGCTTTCATAGTGAAATTTAAGATAATTTAATTAAAAGTTTGATGAAACTCCTGCTCTGCCTGCCACCCTGTTTTGATTCAAAACGTTCAGAGTATTGAACCAAGTGCTGTAGATATACGCAGCTGTACGGTAGCTGTCAACGCGGAATGACGATACGAGATGACGGTTTGAAAGCAGGGAAAAAACAAGCAGGAGTTTTCAGTAAAATTTGATAATTTCCGATATAATTTATCGTAATAAAATTGTATCTACACAAATCCCCACAATAAAAACATTGAAATATAACTTTCGTTTAGCATCAAAATTAAGAACTTTGCAAAAAGCCTGCAAATCGTTCCAAATCGTGTGTTGTCATTCGCACTGTCGAATAAAGAAAAGAAAGAAGAAGAAACTTCAGTCGAAAAATCGAAATCGTCACCAAAGGGCTGCTTGAACAATGGCGAGCGGAAATACTCCTACACTAGCGTGTAAGTAACCTTGAAATGGATTTAACCATACTCTAGAACCGCTTAACACGGAGTTAATGGTCCGGGCGATGCGGGTAGTTGGGCTACGGCCGGAAGTGTAAAGCTACCACGCTTCGCCGGGAGCACACCAGCTACAAACACGTTCCTGGCAGCAGCAGGCTGGGGGGTTTTACTGCGGGTGATACACATTCTCGTTGACGTCACAGATGATCGTGTGTCGCTAGCGTGGATTGAAGATCGTGAATGTTCCACTTGTTCCACGATGTTTCGGTGGTCCAGTTTGTGCGTTTCGGCCGTAGTTCGGCTGACCTTACTTTAACCTACAAATCGTCACACTAACATACGTGTCTTTCCATTTCTTTCCGTTTCCCACCCCACCGATAGTGCGTTCCGCGAAAGGAGTCGAAGTGTGGAAGCTCGAACAAAACGCACAACAGCTCACATTTCATCCGGACGCGAGATTTACTCCCGACCAAAGTAAATCTTGCCGCGCTGTTGTTTATAGCCCCGACGGACGATTTCTGGCCTGGGCCAATGGTTCGACCGTGCAGCTGTGCCGGGTGTTGCCGGGCGCAATGCAATCAATCGCGTCCCTCCCCCGACCGAAGGCATGCTATCTGCGGTTTTCCCCGCGGAGCACCTATCTTATGACGTGGGAGGTGTATACCGAGAACCCGCAGGAGACCCCGAAGGAGAAACCGAACTTGTTCATCTATCGGGCGGAAACGGGCGAGGAGGAATTTTCCATCATCCAGAAGCGTCACCAGGAATGGCAGATGCACTGGAGCTGCGACGAAACCATTGCCGCTCTGTTGGTCGGCGGAGAGGCACTCTTCTACGATCATGGCCCATCCGGGCCCGGCTTTAAGCAGGTGGCGAAGCGCTTCGGAAGCCTCCGTAATGGAGGGCTTTCGGTAGCTCCCGGGCCCTCGCCACCCCACATCGGTGTCTACATGCCCGGCACGAAGGGTGCCCCCTCGATGTGTCGGTTGTTCAAGTATCCAAACCTGGAGATGAACCAACCGGTGGCGTCGAAAAGCTTCTTCCAGGCCGACAAGGTGGACATGATGTGGAACCGGAAGGGCACCGGCTTGATTCTGTTGACCAGCACCGAAGTCGACACGTCGGGAGAGTCCTATTACGGCAAGCAAGCGCTACACTACATGACTCCCAAGGGGGATTCCTGTGGCATCCAGCTGAAAGCAGAAGGACCCATCCACGATGTGGCCTGGAGCCCCAAATCTACGGAATTTTGTGTAGTGTACGGTTTCATGCCCGCTCGGGCTACGCTCTTTAATCTGAAGTGTGACGTCGTGTACGACTTTGAGCCGGGCAACAGGAACTCGATCTTCTACAACAATTTTGGCAATTTGATCTTATTCGGCGGGTTCGGAAATCTGCCTGGCTACATTGAAACGTGGGATTTGCCCAGACGTAAGAAACTGGCGAGTTTCAAAGCACCCGATACTACGTGCTTGGAATGGAACCCGGCTGGCGATACGTTCTTGACGGCCACGACTGCCCCACGACTTCGCATAGCCAACGGATTTAAAGTTTGGCATTACTCGGGCGCTCTGCTCGGCGAGTACAACTGGACCGGGGAGCTGCTGGAAATCATCTGGCAGAAGTACCCTCCGGGAACGTTCAAAGAGGTGTCCATTTCCGACGAGAAGATTGTGGGCATTGTGTCCACCACACCGGTAGCCAGCAAGCAGAAATACATTCCGCCCGGTGCACGGAACAGTGTCACTGTCACGGCCAGTGGCCAAACCATCGATGTGAGACCGCCGATTCCGGGACTTCCACCCGGATACCGTTCTTCGACGCAGATCAAGAATAGCAGGAAGAACAAGAAAGCCGTCAACAAAGCGGCTGCCTCTGCTGCAACTGCGAATGAGGGTGAAACGGGCGGTGAAACCACCGCGGCCCCAGCGCCCAAAAAGCAGCCACCAAGGAAAAACGCTAAAAACAACGCCGACGGTGATCTGGCCAATGGCAACGCCAACACCAACACCAAGTCGGGCGGCTCATCAACGAATGAGAGCAACAGTGTGCCGAAAGTGTCACCCACCGGTGATCCGAATAAGGACAAGAAAATTAAAGCAATCCACAAGAAGCTGAAGGACATTAAGGTGCTGAAGGAAAAACACGAGCGTGGCGAGCCGCTGGTGCAGACGCAGATTGTAAAAATGAACTCCGAAGGCCAGCTGATGAAAGAGCTGGAAGCACTCAAGGTGGCGTGAAGCGGCGGGATGTATTTGCACATGTTGAAGCCATCAGCCTAACTGCCGGGACAGGATGATGCGTCTTGACGAAACAAACTTTGTGTACAGTTTTCCACCGGCCGTCTTTGCGGCGGTTAGCCACCCCCCCAGCCACATGGTACCTAAACGACGACCGCTCCTGGCCGCAGCGCGCCTGCAGCTGTAGCATCGACATCGAACGTGTAGACATATTTTTGATAATACTTTTCCTTTGTTAACAACATCAAAGCACACAACACGGTTCGGATGCAGTCCGAAGTCTTATACGTGAAATAAAGCTAACTTTGCAAGAAAAAGGAATCACTTGTGAGAGTCTGTTTTTGAGGTAACCCGTTCCTTAACACTATCGCCGCCCGGCCGTTTATTCCCATTTGGATTTCCGCTTCACAAACACTTCCTTCCCGTCTTCCTGCACCGCTGTGTAGTACCCTAAACCTTCGTACTTGGATCGCATGTACGCAATGTAGCCGAACGTGATGCCGAGGCAAACGAGACCGATTCCCATCACTACGACATTCTGCAAATAAAAGGTTCGAGAGAGACAATTAGTGCAACGCTTCACAAGGTTTCCAATATTTTTTACGTACAGGTTTAGCATACAGTTCGAAATTAATGGCTCGGAATACGTTCGTAGAACGCATAGACCGGATTCCATCTCCGGGGGCAGGATTTTTGGGCTTTTCGCTCATCCTGTCTGCCCCGTATGATTATTCAATCGCACTGCAACAAGCTCCGCAAGAGATCCCGGTTTATTTGGTTTGGGCTACAAACTCAAACCACCATGCGATGAATCAACGTTCCTAAAAACTCCTCTTGCTGTAAGATAAAGTAACATTGATAAGCCTACGCATTTCCACTATCAAAAACATTCTGCCCAGTCTCACCTGTTCGATTATTTTGATTTTCCAAAATATTTTCCGCACACAAACGCGCTCGCGCGATCAGGTGACAGTTCGCTGTCACAACACACGCAAAGCCCGTTTGACAGTTGGTCGCACCTTGTGGAACAGGTTTTTACCTGCGCCAGAAAGCGAAAGGTGCGGAGACGCAAATGCAGTCACAAAAAGCTTCGGTCGTGTTCGCGGAAACGAAAAACGGCTCAAACAACTAAAAAGTGCAGTGGAAAAACAACACAAGTGCATCATACGGCACGGATAATGTTGCACACTTGATCGACGAGTCGCAATACCATCGGGGAAATATGGTCATCCAAGTGTCCATGGCTAGATCGATTGACGAAGCGAATTGCTAAATGTAGCGCGAAGGGAAAGAAAGATTTTGGTGTGGTCGTCCGTCGTCCGTCGTCCGTCGTCGTCGTGTTGAATGTTTTCCGTGCAAGTGTGATTTTTTTTAACGTTTGACCCGTTGTGATTTTGTGTGTTGTGTGTTCCGTTGATGAAGAAAAATGTCGTCCAGTGAGATTGAAGAGTTTGTAAACGGGGCCCTCGTTTCGTGGGTAAGTACGGAACTGCACCTCCAAATGCTGCGGTTAGGGTCTGTGTGAAGGAGATGGGAGAGAGAAAAAAAAGCTAAACGCTTGCTTTGCAACCCCCTACCCAGCTGGCACGTCAGGGCCCAGTTTGCCCATCTTTTTTCTATTTCGCACGGGAATGCGCTCCACAATACGTGAGACAAATTAAATTTCCTCCTTTTGCATATTGTCTTGAGCGTTTCGGCACGGGGTACTTCCCCACATTAACAAATCACCCATCATTGGAACGCGATTAGTAGCTCCAAAGGTGCCGATATTCCCATAGCCGCTGCGAATGCATAATACCACCATTAGCTACCCACCCCTTCCCTTGTGGACGTCGTCGGATGAATCGTTTTCTTTTCGCAATTCTTTCTCCTGCGTGGGTTTTTGTACACGGTCTTCTCGCATTAAAAATAGAGCCATTCGTTCGAATGATAAATAAAGGGAAAAGAGGAAAAACATCCCATTCGAATCTCCAGCACCAGCACCAGCGCCAGAAGCAGCAGCAGCTGGGTAATGTCTTGCCGTTCAAAAGCACTTCACGGCAACATAGCAGCATGGTTTCGTGTTGTGGTGAACGGCCTCGATAGGTCGTTCGTTCCTCGCTCTTTTTGTATCGATGGTATTTGACCCTTTTCCTAACAAAATGCACTTGTACCGAAATGGAAAGGTACAGTAGAGGGGGCAAAATGTAAGAAACAAAAAAAAAACACTCAGGCAAACCTAAAGACATTTTGTGGTTTGTCGCGCTTCTAGGTCGATTGCACGAGGAATTATAAATTCGAATTCGCATTTTGCAACGATTACAAATTAAATCTCCAAAATTACACAGACTCCTCTCTGTTGTTTGTTTTCTGTTATCACTGGTTTCTCAATTGATTTTGTTTTCGTTGTACCGTAGATCGAGTCGTGCTTACCGCGGCATGAAATAATCGCCGGATATGTGTCACTGCTCGATGGCACGATATTACACAGCGTGTACCTACAGATTGACCCCGAACCGCCGCATCATCCGACAAAGATACGCGGCACGACCGAGCTGCTGACCTCGCTAGCTGCCGCTCGAACGCGAAATTTTGACGCGATCGTGAAGAACCTACGCAATTTGTACGATGAGGAGCTTGGCCAGACTATTCTGACACTTCCCGACTGTTCGGTGTTGGGCCATTCGCCGGAATCGCGTGCCGGTCTGGAACAGATGAAGCTGCTCATTACCTTGCTGCTCGGGGCAGCAGTCCAGTGTCCAAATAAGGAAATATTTATCGCCCGAATTAAGGAGCTGGACCTAAACACTCAGCATGCAATCGTGGAGGTGATCAAGCAGGTCACAGACAGCCAAACACTGGTTCTTACACAGGAAGCTCTGGACCAGTTATCCCCGGAATTGATGTGTAAGCACATCGTACGATTAGCGAAGGAACGCGATCAGTACCATGGCAAATGGATGTCCTCCTTCATCACCGACAGTGAGCAGCAAGCACTCGTAAACAGTTCCAGCTCCAAAAGCAGTCTCCACAATGCATCATCTGCGTCGACAAGCACGGCCAACACCCCGTCCACCACGTCCGAGAACAATCATCTCGCGGTCGAGCTGGCCGACTACAAATCAAAGCTGCGAAAGTTGCGCCAAGAGTTGGAGGAAAAATCGGAACTGCTTATGGAGGTGAAGGAGGAACTGGACCACAAGTGTAACCAGTACGAGAAGCTACGCACCGAAAGCCAGGATTGGTACTCCGAGTCGCGTCGGGCTGCGGCGTATCGGGATGAGGTGGATGTGCTCCGGGAACGTTCCGAACGAGCCGATCGGCTCGAGATAGAAGTACAAAAACTACGTGAAAAGTTGTCCGACGCCGAGTTTTACAAGACGCGTGTGGAAGAGTTGCGCGAGGATAATCGGATGTTACTGGAAACGAAGTAAGTAGTAATGGCACCATACTGAAGTGCATTCTTTAATATATTTCTTTTTTTTTTTGCAGAGAAATGCTGGAGGAACAGCTAGCGCGGTCTCGTAAGCGTAGCGATCAGGTGATGACACTCGAGGCAGAAATAATCAAATTTAAACAGCTGATAAACGATATGACACTGGAGCGAGACGTGGACAAGAGCAAACTGCAGGAACTGTTGGAGGAGAATGTGCAGCTGCATCTGGCAACGAAGAATCTAATGGCCGGTCCGGATGCGAATGTGGCAAACCAAGCTCAATCTGACACGGATACGGACGATCTTCCATCAAACGACAACAGTCTTTCGGAACAGTTAACCACGAATGCGCAGGTTTGTGATGTCTTCTTGGGGTCATTGTGATGGTCTTTATACATTTCCCTTAATTTCTACCTTTTTAGACTCGTGCACTAAAGTTGGAGCTGGAAAATCGTCGATTACTCGCCGCGTTGGATAGTCTGAAAGAGTCATCCTTCCATGAAAACTCAAACAAGATCCTGGAGCTGGAGAAAGATAAGAAAAAACTGTCCTTACGTCTCGATCAAACGCAGGAGAACTGTAACCGGTTGGTGCAGCAAAACAGCGAGCTCGAGAACGTGTTTAAGAACGCACTAGAAGAAAACAAGAAGTTGCAGGATGCGATCGATTCGAAACAGCAAATGATCGACCGGCAGACGCACGATCGCGAACTCGATCGCATCCGGCAGATCGATCTGGAGAAGCAAATCGAGTCTCTTACCAAGGATAAACAGCGCGTGCAAAATCTGTTCGAGAGTATTCAGCGCCGCACGATCGATCTGGAGCGCTCCATTGACAGCAAGAGTAAGGAAAGTGTGCAGCTAAACGAACGGTTGAAAGAGCTGGAGGATGTGCGCAAGGAGCTGTACGATTTGCGTGGCAAATGCTCCACCGTCGAACGGGAAAACGTGAATCTCAACAAGGAGCTCGTCAAATACAAGGAAGTGTTGGAAAAATGCGAACACGATCTCGACACTGTCAGTAGTCAGCTAGAGACGAAGGAGAAGGAAATCGAACAGCTTGCAAAACAGGTTGACGAAGGTTCGGGCGTGTTGGTAAAACTGCAGGAGCTAGAAAAGGAGAATCAAGAGCTACTTTCCCAGCAGAAAATGCACTCCGATACGATCGCCACCCTGCAGAAGGATCTGTACGATGGCACGATGGCAACGAAGAAGGTGAAACAAAACCTCGAACGGCTCGGTCTGAACGATACCGAACTGGAACGGAACGATATGAACGTGGAAGTGTTTGTAGAAAAGCTCTGCAAAAATCCCGAATCCTTCAAAACGGTACGTGAAATAGTGCTGAATGTGGTGGGCAAGGATTCGGGATCGTCGGGTGGCACCAAATCGGCCGACATTTGTGTCCTTTGCCATCGTCAGGAGATATACACGGTGGAGAAGAACATAGAGTTCTCGAACTGCGACGAAACGGTGTCCGAAAGCGCAGCGAATGCCTCCGAACTGGAGCAAAAGTTGGAACAACTAAAGCAAGAGCATTCTTCGCTTCTTGCCGCCCAGGAATCGTTGCAGGAGGAAAACGCACGCCAAAAGGTGAAAGTGGCTACACTCGGGTCACAGATTGCATCACTCAACACTCAGCACGTTGCGTTGCAACTAGCCAACTCGCAACTGGCCGTCGAGAAGGATATGCTCGTCAAGCAGGTGGAAGCAAAGCGTCAGCAGTACGAATCGTTACAACACGATTATGTGGCACTGCAGTGCCTGCACGAACAGCTAAGCAGCGATTACGACGCACTGAACGATGAGAAGGAACTGCTGAAGAACACAATTCGTGACCTGAAGACGGAAAATCGCGATCATCGTGAGCGAACGGCAGCGCTCGAGCGAAAGGTCGAAGAACTGCAGGCTGAGCTGCACTCGATGAAAGATGGTTTGACGAATCTGAACAATCTGCGTGCCGAGCATTCTAAACTGAAGGACGACTTCCGGTGTCTGTTCACGACAAGCGAAAGGCTTAAGCAGGATTACAAGAACTGTCACGATCAGTATCGAGCGTACAGGACGGAGAACAGTCGGCTGAAGTTGCGTAACACCGAGCTGTCTGGAGAGCTGACGAACAAGAAGGAGCAAATCAGCAATCTGGAGATTGAGTACACCAAAATAAACCAAAGATGCGAGGTAAGTACTCTTGCCTGGAGGAAGATAGTTTTGTGCAAGTATAGGATAACTGTTTTCTTGTTCTGTAGATGTTGCTTAACATGAACGCCAGCCTAGACATCGATCGACGCACGCTGATGGATCACGTGTCCCAGATCCTCGCCCAGTATCAGGAGCTGTTGGCTCACTCGCTAGAAGACAAGCAGCATTACCATGACGAAGAGAAGAACTTTACCGATAAGCTGAACAACCTGAACCGCCAGAAGGAGAAGCTGGAGGAAAAAATAATGGAACACTACCGCAAGCTGGACAGTTGTTCACCGAAAAAGTAAGAATTTGAACTGAGTTTTGTAATCTTTTTCAAACAAACAGTTGATTAAATGTTTCCATTTCACTAGAAAACCATTTGGGCTGAATTTAGTGAAGAAAATGCGCCGAGCTGGATCGGAACTGATGAATCGTGTCCCAAATAGGGTGAGTTGTGCACAATAGCGTAGCGAAGATATCCTTTCTAAATAGTGAAACTCGTCCCATGAAATCAGAATCGCCGTTCCTGGGTGGAAGAACAACGTCTCACCCAAAGCCAGTGTCTTTCCATGGGCTCAGAATCGGGTGGCAACGAATCGGACAATAGCATTGAAGAACCCAATTCGGTCGCATCCGATACGAACCTGCTGCAGCGTGGTTCCCAGCTTCGTCAAAGTCTCCAGCGAAAGCCAAACAATGAGGCGTTGAATGCGACTCTGCTTCGTGGAGGAATTCGCAGCAGTTTGCAAGCTTCCCGACGAGATGAAGTGAATCCTGCTCATAGAAATAGTTTCCAGGGGTAAGCATACATGCGAAACCGGGGGAATGTCAACTAATTAGGTAACTAACGCCATTTTGTAGGTTTGATACGGCTACCGATGCTTTGAACCTTGGTACTGCTGGCACCCGTCGTACGGTGTACCTGGACGATAAGATCGTCAACTCTGGCTCAAGCACACCGACCGGTGGAGTGGCCGTAAATCCATCACCTCCTCCATCCATTTCTACACCACCACCACCACCGCCACCGCGTACGGATCAGAACAGTGGGTCAAACCATGGCCAAACAACGAACGCCAGCCAATCGAACACACCGGGAGAGCCTACGTTCGTGCTGTTGAACAGAATTTCTACCACAACGACCACACTGAAGACGGAGACAACGTCAAACTTACTCCCGGGTGGTGCTGGACAGATGGAAGTGAGCGGCAACCCGTCCGGAGCACCAAATTCCGGTTCGACACCACTTTGCGGGATGGAGGACAGCAACAAGAAGGATTCGAATGGAAACAACAGCAAGAAGAAAACGGAACCTAAGAACAGGGACAGCGCGATATGGTACGAATATGGGTGTGTTTGAAAAAGCGTGCAGGTTGAGCATTTATTCGAAAGCGACGAAGCATTGCAACGGAAAAACACATACACGAGCAGTATTGTAGAAAACGGAAAAAGGTAAGCGTGAAACAGGTGGGGAAGAGAAGGTGGCCTAGCATTTTGACTGACGGCGCATTTTGCTGACGACGAAGATATTGGATATTGGATAGAAATCCGCCATGAAGGAGTCGGGTGGATGTACTTTCGTAACGCTGAGCGGTTCCATTCCGCACTAGCATATTTACCCAGTTAACAAGTGCTTTAACATAATACCACACATACAAACTATTGGCATAACAGAAGAAGAAGGTGTAATGAACAAAGTTTACTTTAAAAACCTAAGTCTAATACGGTCACGACGTACTCGTTCACGTGGCGCTAACTATGGTTGTACCCCCGTGTTTTTTGTTGGTATAATTCGGTTTTGCTATGCATTTCTCGTGTGCACGCGCATCGTCGCCCCTCGAACAGGTCGTCGCAACCGTGACTCGTTACTTTACCCCAAGTGCTTAATGTAATCCCCATACAACGAATCCTTTTGCTGTATTACGA
Source organism: Anopheles minimus (assembly GCA_000349025.1). NCBI lineage: Eukaryota > Metazoa > Arthropoda > Insecta > Diptera > Culicidae > Anopheles > Anopheles minimus. The sequence goes on from KB663610.1 coordinate 4,734,664, forward strand.
AACGTAAGGAATCTCTTAAAAAGTATCTCGAAGTTTTTTTTTATACATACACTTTTCTATAATTCGTTCCCTCTCTTTTTTTCGATTAATGTATGAAGTAGTTAGGATGTAAGATTTGTGCCGCGCTAAAATCATTGCTGCCCCGCCTTATTATTGGGCATGACGAGTGAATAGAGAATTAGCGCAAACCACCACTACAACGAATACCACTAACATTATTTTCGTTTTGTCTTGTGATAACATTTAACCGTGCGCTCATATTACCATCCCGTTATTTTTCCCTTTTGGAATTTGGATCCATCACCACAGTCGGACGGAAACTCATGTCGAAGCTGTTGTGCAACAAACATTTTTCATGCACATGGGTTTCGATAAAATAACAAAAAAATAAATCAAAATTAGCACCACTAGGATAGCATGCTTCCTTTCCGCGAGGAGATAAAATAGGACGCGTATATTACAAAAAGGATCTTGGCTGCTGGAGACGCGAATGTAGCGAAGAAGATCCCTCCCCCCATTGCCGTTATTAGCATTTGTATTTAATCCTTTTTAGGTACTAATGAAAACATCATGATGATGGATGTGCGCGATGTGAGGATTTTAAGTGAAATAAAAGAGTAAAATAATTGTACTCCAAAAGTGGATGTTTCGATAATTAAGTAAATTTTCATAAAAACGAACGTTGCGTTTCAACAAAATGTTTGAAAAATAGTAGTGAACTTCCGAAAGATTTCGCGTAGTAGAAGCATCCCTGAATGTCAGATGTACGTTTATAAGCCTTGGTTTGCAGCTCAAACAGTGGTCGAAAGTATGTCTGCGCATAGTCAAACAAACACACTGGAAAGATTCGCCCGTTTGCTTTTGATCTACGAACAGATACATCATATGACCATCGATGCGATTTGTTGTCGTTTTGCCTCACAACGTAAACAAACAGTTCGATCCGATTCACAACAGGCTACCGTGGCCGCAAAGATACCCACTTTTGATAACGATTGCCGTGAAAATGAGTAGTAGCTACTATTTTGCTATTGTAGGACACAACGATAATCCTATATTTGAGACGGAATTCGTCACAGTCAACAAGGAAGCGAAGGTAAGTTGTGCACTCTGTCCGATCACCAGTTAAGGATGGTCCGATACATACACCTTCATTCCTATTATCTCTCGCAGAAAGAGGATCATCGGCATCTCAACCAGTTCATCGCACATGCTGCCCTGGATCTGATCGACGAGCATAAATGGAAGACGAACAATACGTACTTGAAATCGATCGATAAATTCAACCAGTGGTTCGTGTCCGGGTTTGTTACCGCGAGTCATCTGCGCTTCGTGATGGTGCACGACAACCGGAACGATGACGGTATCAAGAACTTTTTCAACGAAATGTACGAAACGTACATCAAATATCTGATGAATCCGTTCTACATGCCCAACACACCGATTAAATCACTGGCATTTGAGAAGAAGGCTCAGCTGTACGGTAAAAAGTTCCTCGGAACGTAATTTCACGGGAAATGGATTGTTTGTGGAGGGAGGTACATTCGAAATTATTATTTATAGCTTATAAAGAATGTAATTTAAAGTAAGTTATTCATACACACAGTTACAACCGTTTAAATGGGTTTACAAAATGCATTCGAAAGCCGATAGCATGCTAAATGTTATTGTTAAACTATTTATCAAATTTGTAATTCCACGAAGGAAAGTATAAAAAGCACACGCATTGAGTAGCATGTAGATATTTCTGTCTCGGTTAATATTCTTGGAAAACGAGAACAGATAAAAAGTGTCCATTTTGCTATCGATGTTACCATTTTCCGGCAACGGTTGAATCGCTTGCCGTATGGCAAACGAAAAAGGAAGAACGATTAAAAATAAACCTTCCGAAAGCCACGTGATGGAAGGTGATGTGATATGCGGTCACGAAGGTTGTGTGGCATGTGTGTGTGTGCCCCCTTTTGCTCCTGCTCAGTGAAGCACACTAATTTGGTTTATCCGGTTACGGTTGAGGAAAAAAATCTCGATACGGACGATTCCAATATATCGTCCGAAGTAGCACAACCACACCACTCATTTGCCCTTCGAAGCGTCCGGGATAGGTATATACTACAACCCGGCAACAGGTAACCCGCTGTGTTAACGCTTTGATAAATTTTCATTATGCTACGATTAAAATCATCAAACGATTATGACGATGGACGATGGTGTGGAAAGAGGGGCGTGAGGTTGCACGCGGCCCACTAGGGGAAGGACGTCGTTTTATTATGATGAAACAGTTCCCGGTCTCTACAATTTTCTGCACGGGCGGCGGTATATTCCGTTTTACCAATAGTACTCTCCTCACCACGCTCCAGAGCTCCAGCGCATGGACCACGCGCTGTTGCATCGCGGTGCCGAAGACGAAAGGACATTAGGTCGGCTGTGTCTGTCGGTGGCAGCATATCAGCCCGTACTGATGCCCACGTCCGCCCGGAATACAGGTGGGAGTGGAACCGTTTATTACCGGAAAAATTGCGTCCCAAGTGAACATTGTTGGTGGGAGCGAAGGGAGGGCGAGATCCTTCCATGGTGATCACCCGATGGTGGCCTTTCAAGTGCATAAATACGCAGTGCGCGCCCAACAACAACCTGTGGAGCCTAGTCGTCCTTTTTATTGCTCCCGTCGCACTTTCCCACCATTTCATCCAACCAGCCCGCACTGAATGCACATGAAGCGTACAGCGAGTGCACACTCTTTTTTATTTATTTTTCTTCCCCAACCCCAGAAGCGACAGCAAGAGACAGTTTGCATTGAGTAATAACACCGTTGCCATAACTCGTTTTGCACCTTCTGCTTGCGGTACAGATTGCGTTACCGTAGATGTTTCCACCCGGGTATGCTTATTCAACTGATTGATCAAACGGTTCACGGTGCGGCACACAATTTGACCAGCCGAGTGGAAAACGTGTAAAATATGCATCGGATGAAGTTATTCGATGCGCATCTTGCATCGATGCCTTTTACCGCATGCACTGGTGCCGGGTGTTTAGAAATAGCTGGCGGTAAGATAAATCATGTAACCCGATAGAATGATTAGCAAACCTCAAGTGAGGTCGCCTGGAAGTGGCTCTATGGGACTGAGATGGATAATTTATTTTAATTAACTACGGAAATACGTTTTTTAAGTTTTCGTTACAATCTTTTTCGTATGTTCTACTCTTCCGGTTTTACATTCGTTGAGATTCTTGCTGTTTATATTCAAATAGCTAAAATATCCCAAAAATTACCCCAACTTTAAGACCTCTATTTTTATGGTACTGCCACTGTTCAACAGGTGGCGCTACTAAAAGTAGCAACGCTGAAGTTCTTCCTGTAATTCTATTTGTTGTTCTTTACGAACATATTTTTTTTATTAATCTCTCATTTCAAATATCTGGTTCTAGAACTTCATATAATTTTTACAAGGTTTAACCTAAACAAACAGAATTGTGAATCTAACCTGACGTCATTCGATAGGCTTCAGCTAATTTCGGCAAAACTGAGCAAATATACAGAAAGGATCTACGACAGAGATAAAATTAGCAAATCAAAGAAATGTAGTAGAAGACGATGAAAGTATTGGAAAGAAAGATGGCAATTTAACAGAAGCGTTTGCAAGCAGTTAGAGGATCACCAGAATCATACACTATGACTTGAGCGGATCAGCAAAATCAGAGATTTTCTTTATAAATGTCGATGCAAGTCAATATCGCAAGTTATGGAGCAACCCTTATGGCAAAGAACAGCAGTCTGTAAGGACATCAAACTTGGTTATCTAAAAAGGATATGGTAGGAAGGAATAAGATTCGATGATCTCCCTAATATACGTTTAGTAGCTATCCGCGTAAAATTTAGCTGGACGCGATTTCTTTAAGAAAAGGAATTTGTCAGAAGGAAAGATTGAGGAGGACAGAAATGTTTTATACCATCAACAAACAGTAAGTGAACCGATGAAGAAAGAACAGACCACAAGAGATACTTCGTTGCGATCTGGAAAATATTACGGCCCATTAAAGAAAAATGCGTCCACTTTTCAATACATTGCACCGGAAAGGACTTTCTTCATATGCAAATTCTTCCTTCTTTTGTTTGTTATTTAACGCGCTATAATAAAACTTGGCCCCGCGTACTTGAAGAAACATTCCCTTCGGTCGCAACATGGCTGCAATTTTTATAATCTTACCCACCACCACCCACCGGTCCGGTCACGCATTACCGAACGAACGTGCGATGGACGCAATGGGTGGGTTTAAGGTTTTATGGTCCACGTGTTGCGAATGTATTTCGCTTTGATCTTTCGAACGCTCGAACGACCGGAACCTCTGGCGCACCGGCCACACAACAACTGCAGACACAGGATGTTGGTTCGGCTTTCAAGGCACAACTCAGCGTTCGGCGTGTGATCGGTGCGTGAAGAAAATATATCTCTGCCCTTCATTAACTAATTCCGGATGCGAGAGAGTGCTGGACCCTTTTTTACACCTTTCCGAACGTTTTGTTTCGGTTCGCTGGATGGCTTAGGGTGTGGATAGAACGGTGCAATTAACCGGTCAGGGAGTCATCCATTTATTACGTAACACACAAAGAGAATGGGACACTTTAAACAATGAACTGCTTTTTGAAACCTTCTTGGTATGGTGAGTAAAGTTATGCATGGTGGATTGTAAGAATTCTTTTTTCGGCTGATAAAATTTCATAGCTTTAACAGGAAATGTGTAGAAATTTATTCCTTTAACAGCAAATTGTTAAAACTGAAAACTGGCTGACTGATCAGAGATTACTCTCGAGAATGTAGTGCCATAGAAGAAGAAAAAAGTCATAAAATGAGACAAAATATAACTAGCGACTCAAAGACCAAAGGAAATGATATTTCCTAAGGATCAGGAGCCTTAAAAAATCAAAAAAGATTTGAATGCTGTTCAGATGGAATTCATTATAAATGACGGTGGAATTCAAAATATCAACACTAAACGAGTATTTCAAGTTACTCTGGGATTTCAAAGCAGGACACTTAGAATTTTGACACTCTTTGAAATGTTGTGACCAACAGAGTACACCCGGAATAAGGAACCCTTTCACGGTTTGAAGAAGGAAATGTCTCCAAACTAATGTGAATTGGTATCTACATCTAATCTAAGTTTAGGTATAAGTTATATTTAGAAGCAATACGGTCTGGCCATTCTTCATGAATAAAGAAAAACTTTTATAACACATTAACTTTAAAGTATCCTTCTCTCAGCTATAAGTGTATTTATAGATGTATTTATAAATTAAACATAGACAAAAATGTATTTATAAATTAAAAAATGAATTACGTAATAAATGGATGTTCCCTAGAAAGCTGCACTGTTCCTGTTGTGGAAGAAACGCACATTAGACCTAGAAATAAGAGGTCCACTTGCATCAGAGGGACGTACATCAGTGTTTGAACTGAACGTTTCCCTGCGATTAGTTCGCCTGTGGACTGTTGAAACCCATGCTCAACGACAACTATAGTTGTTGGTATTGATTAATTATCCAACGCTCCGTTGTCTTCGCTGTGGGTGGATACAATTTTATATGCTCAACTGACCGTGAAATCGATGCCCCGTTCCGAGTCCCGAGTAAAACAACACAGAAAAAACAATACATGGGTACGAGTTTTCGCACCTTTTTATCAATACACTTCACTTTGTTCACTTGTGGGACAACGTGGCCAACACCGTAAAGCGTAAGGGCAATATATTATTTATACACCCGTCGCTTGTTGATATACAATTATGCGTGGCACACATAAACCGATCGGAGCGTAATGTATGGGTTTAAAACATTACAAAGCGAATGGAAGCGGATTGATTTCACCTGCTCACACACAGCTCGCTCAGATTTTGGAACAACCCCGTACCATCGCAATGGTAGCAATCCGATTCGAAAATAGCTAATTAAGAGTTCGTACGAATTGGCTGCATACCACTCGAGCTTAATTAGTTCGATGGGGCTCTTGAAATGGGCTCATCTCGAGATCAACACGCAAACGACTAATTCCTGCTCAAGCACACCCACCCACCCTGGCTACGTACGAGAAGAGGACGAGACGTGATGGAAACGCATAATCACTGCCATAATTTCCCACCAAACGGCGAGAGGCACCGGCAAATGCATCATCCATCCGTGGCTGAAGAAGCAAGATTAGGATGCGCTGCTCGGTGTGGCGCGCTGAAAATTTTGCACGGGGAAAATGTTTACCCAAAACCTTAGGAGAAGCATTTTCATTTGCATACGAAATCGGAAGCAGGCGTGAACGGTGCGCTGTGTAAAAGGTGCTGTGAAGATGAATATTTAATTGATGAATGTGGCAGCGAAGCGCAGGGAGCGAAAGCGCCAAGAACGATGAGTGCAAGCGCACTTTTGCTAATTTTCCACACAAACATGTTGTAAGTGGATGGGGTGTTTTTTTCCTTCTTCGTTTTACTGTTAAAACATACTTGCTTTGGAACAAACATTTAACTTTTTTTCTTCTCTTTCCATCTCTCCCAAGTTTGCACAATGCTTTCAAAACAGATCCATTAACGAACGGATTAATCGATCAATCGCCATAAACCCAATTGGGTGGAAAGGGTGGAAATAATTTGGACTAAGACTAATAATAGATGGCCAGCTAGCGATGGAAGAAGGGGAGAGAGGGGGGTGAGTTTCGCATGGGTGTAAGCAGAAATGATGGCGTTAGCCTCTGATCTAAATATGTTCTGCACGAACAACGAACACGAACGTGAGGTGGAAAAAAAGGAACGGAAAACACAAATAACAAAGAGACAAAGATACGCCTTGGTTGATGGATGAATTCCGGAGGAGAGAATGTTATGCAAATCGGTGTTCTTTACATCATTTACTAGCTGTTGGTTCCTGAGTACGAGCTCTAGAATATAGTATAATTTCTCAGTTTTCTTTAAAACAATATCAGAATTGCTTTTTTTCTAATTGCCCTAACTGCAGCGGCAAATTTAGCTCTTTGGAGGCCCTAAGCGGAGTGAAAATCTAGGCCTCTCACAATTACTTTGAAGTTCAATGGATCCACGGGGATCTTCAAAATTCCATGTACAGAATATGTATAATATCGATGGAATCCTGAAGGGAACTTACAATTTCCATGTACACTTGCAACTAGGTTTCGTACATTTAAACCCAAGCAACGTATTTGAGGAGCTAGAAATATTATGCTTTTTTATCCATCATCCTTATAATCCTCTACGATCTTGAAAAATTAGTCCGGGTTAAATGTTAGGAGTCCTCCATCCAAGATTCTTAATTTGTAATCAGTAAAAATTGTAGTAGCACCCATCAAAAGAATCGCACTCTAGGAGATCTATGTGGTTAAATTCCACTTAGGACCTTCTGATTCACCACTGCTATTAGCGGCCACATGTTTAACCTTAATTAACCACTAAAGTGAACTCCACTCCCTACGAGCTCGGGGTATCCCAGGCGCTTAGTCCACTTGTTCAAGACTTACAGTTCTAATGTCACCCGGCAGTTGCCTGGACGTAGAATGAGGACTGGAGCCTTTGTTCTGGATATTCTCCTTTATTAATCAATACTGAGGCCAAACCTGCATCGTCTTGAGTCGTCTAATTTCCAGCCAATTTCTTGATTGCTCTTTAGCCTCGTTTTTATTTAAACATAGTACCAAAATGTATCCAAGCTTTCCAATACATTTCCAATGTTGATTCTCCAATACATCAAGTTGTTGAGTCAACCGATCTCCTACAAATTGTTTCAAAGTTACTAAGCCTTGTTTATAAGAACGACTTCCCCCACAAAGAAAGTATTCTGATTAGCATGTAGAAAGTGTTCCAATAACATACTCAAATTAAAGCCGCCTCGTCGTGATCGATTTGTGGAAAGAATGAGCATCATAATAAGCTTATCCATGTGTGGTTCTAGCGACATGAGACCGTTCGAGGCGAGTTTCGGTCAATGATCTTCAGTATGCTGAATTCTAGATAAACATCTGTTATGACCCCCCAACCGAGTTGTTGAGTCATCCGATTTACTACAAATTTCTTCAAAGTTTCTCAGAATTATATCCCCCCCAAAAAAGTACTCTGATCGACAAGTGGAAAGTGTTTCAATAGCATTCTCCAATGTCCAACAAACAAAGCTTTCCAATGAAAACGCCTTCAATACTGGGGAAAACATTGGTGCATTAAAGCCAGTGGTTCGTCGTGATTGATTTGTGGCAAAAATGCGCATCGTACTCACTTTATCCTCGCATACGACAGGGCACACAAGGAATGCTGTACTCTTAACCTGTATTAAAGAAATCCCCCCCCCCCCTCATTCCCCCTATTTCCCATTCGATCTTTAACCTCTCTCGCTTGGCTCGCACTACTCGAACGGAAATAACCCCCGAGGGCTGTAAATTCATACCATACCAATTTCCGTGGGTTTGCCCAAAACGACAACGAAACAACAGAAAGCAAAACTCCACGAACGGCTTGAACGCTTACCTTAGTAGTGAAGGTGAAGGGGAAATGAAAGAAAACACCTACACGGAAGCTGAAGCCCGGCGGGTTAGCGAGTGAAATATGACGGGAACATTTGCGAAGCATCCTGGCGACAACGAGCGCCACGAGTGACAATGCGCGCGACCGAAACGCGAAACTACGCGCTCGCAAAACAGAGGGCCAATGTTGGGTGGTGGGAGGGGGAGGGCAGGTTCTGAGACACGAAAACAAAAATAATACCTTCACCAAAAAACAAAACGAACAACGAAGAAATTGCACGCGGAGAGTCGTGGGGGGCAAGAGCAAACATAAATAAACAAAACTGTTGTTCGAATAACATCTTGTTCCCTGTGGCAGAAATTGGAACGGGTTTTGTGCTTCCCGTTGCTTCGGTTTCGACAACTTCGAATTCGATCGGTTGTGTGGGGCACTTTTAGTAGATCGTTCAAGACAAAATGCAAATAGGTAAAAAGAAGGAATGGAGCAAAGCTGAGAAATAGCCGAACCACGCATTGTGTTCAAATGATAAGCAGTAGTGTGGTGGTATTGAACTCCACGAACAAACGTGTTCGCGAAACAGCAAGGTTAGGTCGTGGCCGCCGTACAACACTGTTTCCCTACCGCTTTTCCTCTCTTTCCGGCAGGGGGTGAGTTTAAAAATGGAGAGAAAAAAACCTCCCCAAAACCACCCCAACACTGCACTCACACTTTGTTGAAAGCTCCATCACGAGAACAGGTGTGCAGTACGTATGTACGTACGAGGGCGTTCGGCACTTCGGGAATAACGCACACAACCATCTGTTCCCGTTTTTTTTTTTTTGGAATGTTTCTCAGTGTGGAAAATCTTCGTGGAAGCATGCGCATGTGGACCACCGTTCTGCTCGTGGAAAATAACATCTTTGTTTTATCAGATGTGCTCCGTTGCACTATGGGCATTGGAGTAAAGTTTCGTCCAAATGTACAAAGTGGTGTTCTCTCGGTGAATTTTCCTTAATTGGAAGATTTTCCCCACCCTTACAAGGCGAACCGAACGAACCAGTTAGGCGTGCCTTTCCCGATCGTGGTGGCGATGGTGGTGGTGGAAATTCGGATAGAAAAACTGACCGACACCATCGGACTCGGACGCATTGCACACGTGTCCGTCGGACGGAACGGATCGGACATCCTACCAAATACGCACAACGCTCCGGCACGCGTGTACATCCGGTATTTAACTAATTTTCCTTTTTTGCCACACACTCACTGTGCACAGTGAGTTGTGTGTGTGACTGTGATGACGACATCCGGTGTTAATTGCATAAGTGATCTAGTGCTCCGTGTTTTTTTGGGTTACGAAACATGTACTATAAACTAAGCAGCTTAGTGTCCAACATGGCATCAGAATGTTTGTTGAACTTTTCGACATTGAAACGAGTTTTCCACCGTACGGCACGCGTTGGAAGGAAATAGAAACGCGTTCGTGTGTCGTTTATACATTTGTGTCTGTGTTTGTTTGTTTGTGTGTGAAGGGTGGGTTTTAATCTCCATGCTTTATCGTATCCACTTGCATCCTACCGTGTGTTTATGTGTGTGGTGGTGTTGTTGTGGATGTGTGCATACACTCATTAATAAAAAATAGGTGTGCTTCTCATCGTGGACGATCGCGGTTCCTCGTTCGGGTTCTTCCGTCCAGCTGGTGTGTTTGTCTACTTACCATCTCGCCTCTTTCCCCATTCGTTCCCTTCCCAACCGAACCGATTCATTCGCTCTTGTCGGGTTTTAGTAGTGTGTGCATGGTCACGAAGTTCATTCGGTGCCAACAACAAATCTTCATCGTCGGCTGTTGGGGTTCAGGGTGTTTAAGTAACCGAACGCACACACTCTCTCTCTCTCACTCGCGCGCTCTCTCTCTCTTTCTCTCTCTCTCGGTAAATTTTAGCCGATGGTATGGAGTTATGGAATTTTCATCGGGCACACCACAGTCCTTTCTTTGCAACCAGCTTGTTCGGTGCGTGTTGCGTTTTGTGCGTTTTGTGTCGTCACCGTTTGTGCCCCTACACACCCACACATTCCCCTCCTCCTCGGACTGTTTGGGGAAAAGGTGTCCACCATCAGCAGAGGAGTGTGCAGAGTAGAAACAATGGAATCATCAGCACAGTGAACGGTTAAGGAGGGAGAAAAACCGTGGCCGAAGTTAAAGGGGTTGAAAGTAAAATAAGGTTTAAAAGCAAAAAAACGGAAACAAACGCACGGAAACTCTTCAACGGAACTTCTTTGGTGCAGGTGATTTTTTGGGGAAGGAAAAAACAATCGCCCATTGTTAGGGAAAGTGCATCCTGTTCTGCATGTGTTCTGTTGGACGATAAGAGCCATAGTGGGGGGAACTCCCACTACCTGCCAAAAACTATTTCCCGAAACGAAACTTTTCTTACTCCGCCCCCCAACATACAACATGTTCCCCTCCACCTTACGGCAGGTGGTCCCATCGAGCGTTTCGAGATTAGCACAATAATGGCGGGGTTTGGGTTTGGTTTGGATTCTAACGAAAGCGAGAAGGAAAAGAAACAAATTCCAACAGACAAAAAAGCAACTGAAAGTATTCGCAACGTTTTATTTTTATAGAGGGAAAAGTATTCGAACCAACTTCGGACATAAACGCTCCAAAGAAAATATCTTCACCCAGGTGGGGATGAGGATAATGTGGGTGGAAGTAAGGGAGGAGAAGGGAGGGGGAAAGGAAGCATTACATCCTCTCCATTACATCGCGTAACGCAGTTTGGTTTTGCAATTGCACAGAACGGTTCAAACTGGCCACACTCAAGTTGTTGCCGCTGTTGATTGTTGCTAAGGCGTTGTTGAATGCAAAAAAAAATCACGAAAACAACATCTTTTCTAACCATTTTGTTTTTTTATTTGTGTATCATTTACACAACTTTCCCTCGTAAAGTTTTGCAAAAGGTAGAAAACGAAAAGTGTTTTATTCGTTCGATCAGTCAAAACTGTATGTGTGCGAATGTGTTTGTGTGCAACCCACCCGTTCATCCGAACGTATGTATCTGTGTTTAAGTGTGTGTAACGTACGTCTCGTGATGGTGCGAGAATGAGACGGGACGAATTAAATTTTCATCATCAGAAGCCAGTACACCTGCATGCATAATAGATGGCAAAGTTGTTGTACGTCTTTTTTTTCCTGTTCCCCATTTTTGTAACGGCCTCCCAACCATCCATCCACCCTTTTTCTATTACACACACACACACGCGCACACGTTTGCACACATTACCGTGTCTATTGCTCCATTCTGGGCCCATAAATAGTTAACGGAAAGTGGATATGTGTTTCTCTGTGTTTGCGCGCGTGTTTTTTTCTTCTATTTTGCTGAAAGTTGTTGTACGCAACTCAAAATGAAGGTTCACTTACTTGTGATCCTTACTACTACTACTACTACTACTTCGGCACAACAACAGCTTCCCTTTAAATGGAACAAAAGCGTAAACCACCACCTGAAAAGATTGAATGAGAACATCACTTGAAAGGGAAAGAGAGAGACGGAGAGAATGAGAGAAAGAAAGAGAGAACGATGATGGCACAAAGTTGCTGTGGTTGCTTTGGAGGTTTGATGGGAAAACCTGGCTGGCAAACGATAAACGAAAAGTTTTGATGAATTGAGATGCACAGCATTAGTAAGCCATGGAAAGCCAAAAATGTTTTTCCTCATAAGCACTGCTTTGTTGTCTCGTTAAAGTGTGAGGAGAGAAAAGGGGGACACCCGATTTCCCTCTCCCTTCATCCCCCCTTTCGACTGTTTCCAAGTTTCTTCCATTTAGTTCATGATTAAAATCCGCTTTGTTTGTTTTGTTTGTTATGTTTATTTTAGGGCGGATGGGAAAGCAGGTGGTTTTTTCCGGGCGCCGTCTACCAGGGTGGGGTCGCTTTTATTCCCGTCCACCCGAGCGCTTTTACATTTGAATTATCAACTCTATTATCATTATTATCATCGTCGTTTCGTGTGCCTGTGTTTTGTCGCTGATGCAACAATTATTTTCCAAAACAAACCACCCACCCAAGACGGAAAGTGCCTGGACGGACGGAACCGTGCGATGCTAATGTGTATTTATGTGTTTGTGTGTATTTTTATCATTTTCTTCCTGTTTTTCTGTGTGACACAGCGTGTGACTGACGAAAGGTGTGTGTGGGCGTGTTTTCAATTGTTTCCGTTTGACTGTTTCGCTGTGTTTCAAGTAATCAAACAACCGCGTTAAGTGTACCACAGTAATAAACGTAAATCCTAACTACGCGGGGAAAAGTGTTTTCCCAAAGAACGAAGTGTTCCCCCAAAGTGAAGTTCGTTTAGCAAGAAAAAAGGGCAGTTGTGAAGTTGTGGCACTTTAGCAAACAAAGAAGAGGAGAAAACAATGCTCTGTAAGTATAAAAATAAAGACATGACTCGTGACACAGCTTGATAAAAAAGCAATGCAATATTGTACTCGATATATAGGCATGTTCGCGTTTCCGTTTGGCAAACATTGCTCAAATCCCTTTTTTCGAATGTTTGGGTTTACATTCCAGTTTCCAGTATATTTTATTTTTGGGGCAATAAAGTACACGGTTCACTGTTTGATTGCAGATTCCTTTACACGTTCGATGGGTGGAAGAAATAAAAATTCCACCCCAGGTGTGACACAACTCCACCCTTCCACAGCTCCAGGTGGTCTGCTTTGGATGGAAAATTTATATCTCCACTCCGCACGATAAAAAGCATAAACCAACACGATGCGACACACATTCTAATAAAACGTATTGGAAAAGAGATACAGGGTTTTATACGCACCAAAATCGTGCCTTGAAGGTACGGAGGTGCCGAGGAACGTCACATGTACTCACCTTGAGCCCTGCTTCGACATCTCTTTATTGTGTGCCGCTCCTAACACTCCCGCTTTATTGTCCGTGTAAACCAATTGCACCAAAAGGTAGGCTAGATTCTGGCACTATCCTTACTCGGATGCCTTCCCTCCAATGGCACATTGTGCTGGAGAGTTGGTAATGTCGAGCTCTCCGCTTGACGCGTCCCATGTGGTACACCTGGGTTGGGTGGGCTTTTTCGCCAATTATCCAAACTTTCCCAACAATCATCAGCCATGGCGTGTGTGCAAACATGGGACGGGAAATGAGATCCTCCTGCTCCGTATTTGGGCACCGAAAAGGGGGACATGAATGGCGCTAAATACATGTCCGCTTGTGCTCACAACGTGAATGTGTGTGTGTGTGTGTGAGTGGCCCTTAAAACATCCTCAACCCTTGCCAGCCAAAATGTGGACGTACGAGCGAAACGAACGGATGGACAGGAATAGTGTTAATATCCATTAAAATATTCCCAGTACTACACCCTGGTGTGCCGATGTTTACCTTTTCCATAACACTTGCCCAACGTTGGATCCTTCCGCACACAAACACACACACACACACACACACGCACTCGCACAAATGTTCTGATAAAACAAATACACAAACACACACAGAATATCCCGCCAGTCAGGAAAATGCGAGGCAGACAGATAGCTAGCCAACACCACAAGGGGGGGCCGAGTTTTCCTCTTTTTTCCTCGCCAGGAGTTTACGTATTTAGCTTTTCCCTTTAGTGTGCGCCTGGTATATTCGTGTTCTAGTCGCACACATGCATATACCGAGCGGGGTGCCACTCTGTACACAAGCCACACAAGAGCGAGTGTAAGCGAACAAGAATGGAAAGTAAACCTGAAACGAGTACAAAATAATGTAAGAGTGTCCGCCACTACAACGCTTCCCACCAAAGGCCCGTATGCCAAAGGCACAACCATTTCCCACAGCGATCGAAACGAATCATCCATCCAATGGTGACGCTTAGCTTGGTGCTGCTGACCCGGCACGGCCAAAAAGGATAACGAACGCGATTCCACCTAGACTGGGAGAATGATAGGGGAATGAAGAAAACAGACAAAAAGAACGTCGTAAGCAACGTGAGAAAGAGGACTTTACGTTCCTCTTTTTTGTTGTTGCTGTTGCTGTTCTCCTCCGTCCCTGTTTCGTGCCCTTCCTCCCCAAAACCATCCGCGTGCTGTTGCATTACAAAACTACATCCTCCCGTTGCACGGTGAATGAAAAGTCATGCCAGCACAAACGGGCCTCGAGGGCCCTGGCGCACGAGATTCCTCACACTCGGACCCGGCGAACATGTTGGGTCGTTTCTCACGTTTTTGTTGCTTTTCATTTGCTGTACACGCTGGTCTGTACACAATATGCTCTGCCATGGTTGTTGGGCCACGGCCCGCCAACGGAAATGGAGTTGTGTACAGCATTCCCCAGGTTGCACTAGAGGATATATATATTCGTACAGCTCAACACATTGGGGGCCGGGTGCTCCCGAGGATAGGATTTTCCACCGAACGGATGGATGAGGCACATCGGTTATTGTGTGAATGTGTGTTCGGGTCAGTTTTTTCTTTTTTTTTTATTCGTGCGAGTGGAAGCTCTCCAACATACTGCCGCTCCTCAATACGTAAGATTTCATGTACTGCTGATTATGCCTGGCACCGAAGAGAAGGGGGAGAGAAAAAAAACGGCCATATTCAAATATTATTCATACACGCGCGCGAAAACGTCCGTAAGCGGATTTTGATAGTACCCAGCTTCCCAGTTAGTACCGGCGTTCAAAGCTGATCTTTACTTTCTTCTGGCGGTATGTTGGATTTTTTCCCTTTACAAACACGAGTGTTAAAATACCATTCTATAAAGCTTTTCTGATTTTTTGCTAGTTTTTTTTCTTGATTCCCAAATTCGTTCCATTCGGATGGAGACGCCTGGTCGTTTGTAGAGATGGTGCGTTCATACCATTCCGAATAAAAATACCTGTTCCGGGATAGCATTTTTCACGTGTCTTGAATGCGAAGGAATTTTACACTGGGGACGGAAAAGTGCCTTTCTATCACCCCACCTCCACCCGAAAGAGAGAGAGAAATTCTTTCCAACAATGGAGACGCCTGGTGGTTTTTAAATTTCGATGGAGACGCCTAGTCTTTTATGGCGATGAAGACATTTTTCTTACACTTTCACACCTTGCACATTCAAATTACAATTTTCTACCGTACAGAAAAGAAAAGGTATAAAACAATGCAAAAGTTTGGTAACGGGGGGAAAGGAAATCAATGCATAGAGAAAAAAACAAGGAACAAAACAAAAACCCCTTTTAGGGAAACCGATACGCATACCACCGGCTTGCTCCGCCTCGACCATTATAACAGCTCCACCGTTCTGTCCCACGGGATCCGACGTGCTTCCATTTGGCAGGGGCTTGAACTTTTTCACTAGACCTTTTTCTCTCTTCCCTCCCGTAACGCTATTTCTTACGGAAGTTTGGCGAAATGGCATTAGTAGCAGCGGCTAGGCAAAAACATTAGGCGAAAAGTGCTCAACCATCATTAAAAGTCGCTAGGGCCCTTGGAGTCCACCACACCTAATATTCGCATACCGAAGAGAAAAAGAAGAAAGGAAAACGAAACGGTGGCGCCCCCTAAAAAAAAAAACGAGGTGTACGATAGAGAAATCGATTGCCGGCTTCACATCCTATTACCATTACGCGGAAACGAATGCGTGCGTGTTGCTACTGTTTGCTATCGGATAGATTAGGGGACCATCTTCTGCTGCCCCAGTGCTGGGTGGCTTTTGCTCTGGAAGCGATGGGAAATTACATCAATATCGCATCAATATTTGCGTTCCTCTCTGTCGCTTTGCATTACACGCCAGAGTAGCGCGAATTTCATCGGTGTTGAAGCTACGCACATCCAAAAACCGGAAAGATAAAACGCGAAAATACACATCCACACCCACAAAACCCAATTGAGAATTCGATTCAACGGGAGCCTATTCGATTCCCGTTTCACTTCTCGAAAGCAGCATCCCCAAAAGATTCCAGTTCCCTGCTGTATCACTGTTTTTGGTTCTGAGCTGCCTTTTAGCTAGACTTTTCTTGTTCCCTGTCGATACAGGTTTCTTGCAGTTCGAAGACGATTCCTCTCGGTACACAGGGAAAAACCGTCAGGTTTGGTTCCATGTTAATTGTGACCACGAAAGGTCGGTTTTATTGCCGGCAAACGACCGACAACGGTACCACTTTTAATGCTTCACCGAAACGCACCCGATACAGGGCGGCCAACAACCAAACTGGCAACCAACAACAACAACCAAAAAAAAGGGTGTATACAATATTGAACATTTTATGGCAAGGGATCGGGTAATGTTGCGCGCGGACGTTTTTTTGGCTCTTTCCACTTCTGCTTCTTTGAATACCAATCTTGCTCCGGGTGGGTTGTATGCGACCCACACGAGCGGCTTTTCCGCTGACAAGCGCCCCGAAAAAACAACCAGCGGATGAACGCGGGCACGGCACGATAAATGGCCGCCACCGAAGGCGCTGTTGAGGTCGCTAAAAATGCGCTTCACTTTTATGTGTGCCATATTTCGGTTTTATATTTCGTTTCACCTAACCCATCACAGTCATTCTTCGCTCTCCTTTTTCCTGGACTGGTTGTGCGTGTTGGGTGAAAACTGAAAAAATAATATCTATCTATGTGTTTGTGTTTGTTTTTATATATTTTTGGTTGTTGTTGTTTAAGAGCTCTGTTGGTGGTTTTTATCTAATGCTTCTTGCTAGTCCACTTGCTTTAGCACGATAGGGAAAAGGGGGTAAATAACCCTCCAAACCCCACCCCAACCATCTGCTATAACCAGGTCAAGCTAACAGTAACACAGTCCCACGCGCATCATAAATTGGTTTTGCAAATTTGTAGTACATTCAAAATTTGTCGAACACGGGTGCGGTTTTACGGTGCTCCATTTTGTGTGTGTGCTCGTGCGTCTGTTTACATTACTGCCTGCAACACCAGCCTGACCTCAGAATTTTCATTCATTTCATTCCGGGTTTTTGGTGTTTGGCATAAAATGTCCGCTTAATTGCAAGTGCAGATCCCGATTGGAGCGAGAAAATGGGAAAATTAAATTTTCACCCAATTCAGGGGTGCACACAAAAAGGGAGGCAGAATCCGGGCTGGTGCTCTTTGTCCCTCTTTGTGTAATTTTCCACGAGACACACCTTCACTTCGTTTGCTGTGAACGAAACAGAACCCCCACACAGCAGGAAACGCCATTATTCCATTCGAACGCCTAATCGGTACCTTATAAGTGGGAGGCACGCACGCAGCAAAAAAAGGAAAAGCTTCCACCTACCGTGGCTTCCTTCCAATTCTTGTGGTCACGAAAAATTACTTCTTTCACTTGCACTTCTCTTTGCTTCTCCATATTTCGAAGCTTTCATTCGACAATATTACGCCGTCGGAATTGGTGGAAAATTTAACTTAAGCTAATGCTATGTTTTATTCTTTTTTTGTTCACCTTTGTGGAAGAGATTTTCCAGTCCAACCACGATTCCGTTTTGTAAGAAAAAGAAATAAAACAAAAAAGCGGATGAAGTAAACAAACATTGACTTCACGTGTCCTTCAAGTTGGCACTACTCCGACCACTATATGGATGTGTTTATGTTCCGAGTTCAAGGGTTCACTTTGCTCGTGGTGGTCTCTCTCTCCACAGCGTGCTAAGTGGCTCGTCACCATGGGGTCCCTTGAAGGGGGAAAATTTCCTGCGAAAATGGACGACATGGTCGCATGCGATGGCCGTACACTTTCCGCCACTCGACCGTCCTTGATCCAGAATAAAAACTAATATATCCATTATGGCGTAACTAAAGGACCCAAAAAAAGGGCGAAAAAAATTATAACAATCTCTATTCGAATGTCCTTACCATGGTTTCTTGGAAGGAATCGACCACTGTCACACGTCAACTCTAAAGCAATCTTAAAATGGCATGGGGTACCGTCTTTGCTATGCTCAGCATTATTTTATTTTTTTGTGTGGAAACAAATGAAACATTTTGCTGATGATGATGGGGTGGAATTTCTCAGGTACCGCAAATGCCCGACCCACAGCTTCCAGCTTTTTCTGGTAACAGTTGTGACAAACTGCTCCATTTTCCTTACCGAAGCGCCAAAGTTTTGCCGTGCAAGATAGAAACAACGGCCAATGTGACGGCCATATTACTGGGCCTGGCTGTTCGCGAAGAAAGGAAATCATTTCAAATTTTTCGGATCAAATAAAACAAAATGTGAACAAAGGGGGGAAGGTGGAAAAGCTGGAATACACATACACACAAATACATCTCCACCTTCACCATGGTTAGGTCGAAAGTTTCCGTTCCATTCTGTGGAGATCTCGTGGACGGTTGAACGGGAGTATCGATTTTTTGGCTTCTTACCGTCCATTTTGCACCTGTCGGTGAGGGAAAGTTTGAGCAACTTGAAGACCACCATCTTCTCCACCCTCCACTGCCCCGCCGAAAGTTTTATGGAGCAAGAAAAAAAAACCACGACCAAGGGTGGAAGAAAAAACACAGAAAACTCATTGGACTAATAAAAGTAGTTAAGCTCATTTGAGCCATTCCCATCTAGAGTGATTTCGCGATTACGCTCCCACTCGGGACAAGCTGGAGCGTGGAATGAAAAATTAGTCCACTTTGCGCTCCTGGGGGGGAAGACACCCGGAAAAGCCGGAAAAGCGAATGCGATATGGTGGTAGTATTAATATTTCGCTCTCTCGAGCTTAAACGGCCCTGCCAACAACAACAAAAGCACGGTAATTGTGAGCTGTGATTGCAATTCATTCATCAACGCAAGTGATCGCCCGATCCAGCGGGCTAAGTGAGCTGCTTAAGAAGCCATTTCGTGGAACAGTTACGCTGAAGGGCGGTTCGGATCATTTCTTGTGGCGAAGAACCCGCATCTCATCCCCATCATCAGCACAAAGTGAATATTATTATCGTCACCCTAAACGGGTAGCTAGCTTTTCCTCGCCTAAATTGGGGATGATACACACCTTCTTCTTTTTTCTCGGTTGCGTTTTTTGTTGGTGTGTGTGTGTGAGTGAGTGTGCGTGAAAAATACCCCAAGTCATCCCGTGCATAGGATGGTCTAAATATTTCAACAGTTTGTCAACGCCATCCATCCCACTTCTTGTGACCGCTCGAGGGTCTCTCCTTTACCCTCCATTTAAAAGGCCACCAGAAGGACCGGAACACTGTACACGGTTTGGAACCCCCAAAACGCCCCCAAAGCGTCGCCGGGGTGTGGGCTGTGGTTTGTCGATTGGATTCGTCATAAAAAATGAAAACATCAAAAAGCTTAAACCATTAGACGCCCGTAAAGTCGCGCACGGGCTGCTCATGAATAATGCAAGCCATTTTCCACCCAAACCACCCCCCTTTCATCCATTTCCCCCTTTTTCCCCCTATTATGTCTGCTCCTGCAAAAAAGGGCACTTTTTATCGAAGAATTTATTCCCAGGAGTGGGAGTGGGGTGCTGAGGGGGGGAGGAAAGGGAAGAAACTCAACCACACACCCACCCACATTTTTTCCACCCTCCCAGCGGGGGTTTCCTCACCCGACGCGCATCGCTTTCAAATGGGCGTTCGTTATTTTATAATATGCTTAACAAAATACTCCACGGCCGCCCTTTGGGAGCAGAGGTTGGCCAAACAGGGTGTCACCCCGTCGGGGAATGGATGGCGTTTCGTGGAAAAAAATGGCGATACGCGCTCAATGCCGGCGGACATTGATTCGGCGGCCTTCGGTCGGACGGGGGCTTGGTTGGACGGGCGCGTCAGGTTCGATACTCAAGCACCGAGTCGAGTATCGTCGTAATCGGAACTTTTGCGCTGTCTCATGGTCATGCCGGAGACCATTTATCAATCCACCATCATCCTTCCACCATCTCCAATCACCGCCGAAACAAAAGCAAAGCAACAGCAAAAAAAATAGCTCCGCACTGACTCCCGGACTCGGTGCTCCGTCATCGAGCAGGTTTTTCCCTTTCACGTTTATTGCCATTGCTAAAAGGCTAGAGCATATTTTCTGTAAAAGCATAACAAACTGGACCACTGTGAGCTAGGGCCGGGGCCGGTTCTCTGTCACTGTCACTCGTTTTCGCATATGAAAGCTTTCACAAAGCGTTGAACACATTGGACCGGAGTCGTTTTTGTTCTACTGCTGGGAGGGTGGAGGGAGATGTGGGGTTGGTCAGCTCCACCATTCGATGCTGACCACGAGCAACAGCTTGCTTCAGTCGGGCGTTCTCTAAAGCAATCAAGCGCAAATCATAGGCTTGATCGTTATTAGTTGACCAAAAAGGATAGCCAACTGCTGGAAAGTGGAGGTTTGGCGGAACGGAAAAAATAAGGCAAAAACAGAAAGAAAAACAAAGCGAAATAATAACGAATGAAAACTACTACATTTCCATCATCAACTGTTGCCCCGGCTGATGGGTTAACCCTTGGATCAGCGGAGAAGAAACGGGATTTCTCTTTTCTTTGGGACGGAGATGATAAAAGCATCATTGTTTTTCTATGAAGGAAGTTAATGGTTCCCATGTGAAACAATGAACATTGTTTGTACTTTCAACTAACCAAACAATGATTACCAAAGTTGGAGTTCGTGATCAACATTACATTTGAAGTGTCTTTTTAATGCTTTATAATGACATTGATAACAATTGACTAAGGCTGTTTATCTCGATGTTTGAAAAGTGGAAGTCAGATCGTGAACTTTACCAATATTTACAAAATTTGAAACATTACTACTGCAATAGTTCTTAGTATAAATTTAGGACAATAGGCTTTTTTGAAACGATAGAAAAAATATTCTGCAAAGTTGTAGAGAACGAAACAACATGAATCTGCAATACAGTTATGATTAATCATTATTATTTTTTGCTAGGTCGGATTGTTGTATATTTTTATCTTTGTTGGCAAAATTCAAGACGCCCAAAAAAGTAATTTGGGCGCATACATATTTGAAAAAGTGTTTTTAAGCTTTATAAAAGTAATATTGAACATCATGAATCATTTCCAACTATCTCTTCAACTTTTCCAGTTATTATGGAGAAAACACTGGTGTGGTCTTATAGTAATGTTACATACTTTAGTTATTTATGGATATACGGATCAGTTTTCTACCCGGCAAATAGGATAAAAGTGTGTGCAAAAATATCCAAAATGAAAACAAAAAAACGATCTCTACCTATCCTCAATTTTCCCAGGAAATCTAAAAAAATACAAACCCTTATAGTTATCTTCCGAACTGTATAAATAGCAAATTGAAACGATGTTTATTGCCGTTATAAAATGATAAAACATTTCTTCAACATATTAAGTCAACATTTGTAGCTCTTTAGTCAACATTTAGGCAACACACAAAAGCCTTACCGGGGGAGGATTTTATATGTAAAGCGTTCTACTTCTTCGACCGGAATGTGCGTCCCCAACGAGAACGTCAAAGCGGTTTGCCTGCGTTCTGGTCGTTCGTTATTCGTACGGAAAGGGTTGATTTTAACCAAGTTTTAATAGAACGTGCGGCACCAAGACGACGACGACCGTGCCACCGTCACATAATAATGCTGATAAACGTCACGCAGCCTTACGCCACGCAACGGTGGAGAGTTGGAATGGAAATAAAACCTGAACATGTAATTGCTTCGAAATTGCGTGATAAGCCATCGGGTGGGGACGAGAACCCAATATCGCGGTTCAGACATGCGTGTGTTTCAGGGCGGTTGTGGGAAGGAAGGGGGAGAGGGAGGGAAAGGGTCCAAAAGGACGCACGTCCGTTGGGCTAGCATTAATGGATGATGACGTTCGTCGTTCGTTGGCTAAACGTTGAAAACCTGGCGCTGAAGCGAACGAAAGGACGCACAAGCGATTCAAACCTTCCCATGACCCCCCACCGACGGTTGGGCAGGCGTTCCAAGCGTTCCGGGCGCGAGTTTATCGATCCCCGGCGTGAGTAAGCTGTCAGACTATGGAGACCCAAATGACATCATCCACAGTCCCCACGTTCAGCGGTAAAGTTCGTTTTATTCGACTAATTTTCGACAGACATTCGCAAATCGACGTTCGATTGAGTGAGGTGTGTAAATAGTGTAACCGGAGGCAAAAAGAATAAGACAACCATCATCCAACGTCCAATCTGTACGATCTGTGAAAAGCCGGGCGAGAGTCTTATAGCTGACGGTTTCACCACCAAACGACGCACTTTCTCACCCCGGCCTTTTTGTTCCCCGACAGCGCTATTATTAGTCCAGCTCACTTTCTTTTGCACTCCCGGTGAAGGGAAATGGTATAATAATACCAAAGGAAGAAAGGAGAAAAAAATAATAATATCATTCCCAGTTCCTCACACAATAACCAGAGCTCGCTTCTTTGCAAGCAGATGACCATTGTCGCTTTCATTATCCAATTTCGCGCTTCGCCGAACATTACTTGCCGCTATCGCCCGCCCGGAGATGGTACATTTTCATGAAATTAACCGTCCGCGAGGTCCATGGTTCGTCCCGTGTCTCAAGTCCTTCCCCTACCTTCCTCAACAGTTAACCAATTATCTTGCTGCAGCCACACGGAACGAACGCTAGCGGCCATCGTGTTCTGAGTCACTGTCGATGATGGTGTCTTGTTTGGTGTGTGTGTGTATGTTTGCTTCTTTTTATCACCACCCACACACAGCGATTCTAACCGAAGCTTCTTACTCCTTTTGCCCGATAGCAGTTTTCCAGTAACCCCGTGGAAAGGTTAATTCACCCTAAACCTCCCCACACACGACTGCTGCTACTTCTCTGGCCCAGAAACCCGAAAAAGCTTTAAATAATATCGCGCGAAAAGTGGATTGAAATAAAAACGCCTCCAAAAGCTCCCACCTTTTCTTCCTTACCCCCCCCCCCCCTCCTCCCAAAAACAGGGGGTTGAATTTTACACTTCACCATACTTTTCAAAGTAATAGTCACTTTTCACTAGGAATTCACTTTTTATAGGCTTTTGGAGGAAGAGAAGGCAAAGAAAGGCCGAAGAAAGGTGAGTGACGGTTTCTTGCCATCACTAGAAAAGCCTTACGGTGGCGGGTGGAAGCCTCCGTTTGATAGGGAAAATAGAAAATGGCGGCTACGTTTTCACTACAACACGCGTTTGCGTACGGTTTGGTGATTATTTATTCATGACTAGGAAAACGAAACAAGACGGGAAAAAAACGTATAAAAGAACACGGTAGCAAACGCCATGCCTACGGAAGGAAGCAACGTTTGGCTGGGCTTTTTCTGTGGATATAATCCTCCAGCTGTCGTCCAGAAAACCTTATGCCGGGGTAAAAAAAAACACGGAAAGACGCTGGCAGTTGTGTGCCCCTCTCACTTTGCATGAACTTTTTTTTTGTTGAAATGCGACAAAACAAAACATAATACACTGCCTCGTCAGATGAGGGGAATAAGGGGAGGGGGAGGAGGTTTGAGGGGAAACGGAGGGAATACATTATTAACGGTTGATTTGGTTTAGGTTTAGGTTTATCGATAAAAATGGTGGAAACGAGAAACAAAAGACAACAAAAAAAAACAGCAAAACGAACAAAATGTCACCCAACCGGAACAAACGTTTGTAATTCTCGCTCGCACGGTTGTGTGTGGAATGGGGGTTTGGGGGCGAACAATTCCAAATGGACTGAAAGTCAAATTGCTAACCGAGACGCCGAGGTGGATCAGGGTGTATTTTTCTTTTTTTTTGTTGCTTTTGGTTCAGGGGTTTATATTTAGTTTGCACGACGCAAACACATCAAAATCCATGTCCTGCGGTGGATTATGAGTCGAACTCGATCCGAAACCAACAATCTACTGGTGTTTGGGGAGGGTAGTGAAAAACAAGGGGGGAAGGGGGGACACCACAAAGGGCAAGGGCTTAAAATAGGATTAAATTTCATTTCATGCGCCAAATAACGTTTTGGGAGCATGGATTTTCATCAACTCCGCGCGCGAGGACAGTGACGCATGGGGCTGCAGCGCAATCGAAACATAGAAAACAAATCGGCAAAACAAAACGAAACAAGGAAGAAGGAGACTGTGCGACGAGAAAAATGGTTTTTGGAAAAACTTTTAACGCAGCTGGATCAATATAACCGGCAAGATTATTTCAATTATATCGAGCGAGCGAGTTGGTGTGTGTAAGTACTGGGCGCCTCCATCTCCCGAACGGGGGTTACGGGGAAAGTGGGTTGGGCTGGCTGAAAGTTGTGAAATGTTGCTGTTTAAAGACACTTTCTTACATAATCACCGTGCTTGAGAAGTTGTGGAAACAGCGCTCCTGTCAAGATCCTTCCCCTGTAGCAGTGCAAAACTTTCACCCAACAAAGCGCTGAGCATGCCCGCGCCTTATCTGTCCACGATCGCGCCCACCGAGTGCTTTGGGTGGAGGGCCAGAGAAGGGAGAAAGCAATTCTACCCCCGATCCCTATCGCTATATCTGCAGCCATCCACCTACAAACGGGATGTGGTCGTCGATTGAATCATCAGTTCTGTTCCCTTCTTTGTGGGTAAAGTGCACCAACCGAGTTCTTATCGCTTTTTTCCATTTCGTTTCACGTTTTCTTTTTTCTCGTGCTGTTTGCGGAAGCTTTTCATTACTGGCAGATTTTCCACCACCGTGGCAGGATGATGTTGTTGTGTACCGGAGCCATCGGGTGACTTCAGATTTTCGGTTCCTCCTATCTATTCCAATAGTGCGGAGGGAGGTGGGATCGGGATTGGGGAGGTTTGGTTCCCCGACAAGTAGAGGAAGCTTTTCATTTCGCTAACCATTCGCCCGTTATCGTTGTTTGGTGGTGATCTTGGTTCGTTGCTTTTCCATACGGCGATCCTCTTTGCTGGAAGATATTCGTCCCGCACTGACACAGGTGCTTTGGAGGAGAGAATTTTGTCGACTTTGGTGCTTCCGTTTAAAGTGAAGAAAAAGGAAAAAAACGTCCATGGTTCGCACGTCAGCTGTAAAAGGGGAGTGAGCAGCGCGAGGAACCCCGAAGGAACTGACAAGGATACGATCTAATAGCAGAGGGACAGGTAGCATCAGCATTATTAGTATGCCACAAGCGGAAAACCTCTCAACGGGTCACAATGGTAAAATGCTGGAGTGGAGAGATTCTAACACACAAAGCGGAGAAAAAGAAAACAGATGTCCCCATCGCTGCGGGTGTGATTTGGAAAAGTGTATTTGGCGTGTTTCCGTCAGTTATGATGAAATTTTCTCCCACCATCTTGGGACAAATGTTTCCGGTTGAAGAAGCTAAAGAAAAGCGGAGGAAGAAGAAGACGAGGAAGGGAAAAAAACGTGGAACCTGCTCCAAGGACTCACGCACACACTTCACGATCCGCGTACCTTCTATGAAGATGGACAAGCTGTCTTTTCCACTTATATGAATCATTCCCTCGCCCGCTCCTTCCCCGGAACACTCCATTCCACAAACGAATGCCATGATTTGTTATTTTCCTTTTTTTCCCTTTTTATACGCTCGTTTACCGCTTGCCATCCGCTTGCACGACTTGCAGCCGTAACGGAAATGGAACAGAGCGAGCGGAGAAATGATATATTTTTAATTTCTAATCCTCTTACAATTTCGGATCCCAGCAAGGTGGCAGTCAGGACTTATCCGACCATTTTTCTTTCCAATGTGCGTCCCCTCCCTTGTGAGTTTTCTCGTCCCTCCGTTCCCCAGCCATTCCATTAGCTGGCCAGAGGTTTGAAACGTGTCTTTGCTTCTTTTTTCGGTTCTTCAACTTTATCTTCGCGTGTGCTGATGTATTGGGCACTTATTTTATTTTTTGTTCCATCTCCCCACAAACCGTTTGGGAAGTCAATTGGCTGCTATGACATTGGTTCGAAGATGCATACGGCAATCGTACGGCAACAAAGCACCGAATTTCGATCGGTTTTCACTTTAAATGTGAACACATAAAAGCTCTCCGACACACACAGAGAAGCACGGGAGCACGCCCCAATTCTTCGAATGACGAAGCAGAAAGAATCAGAACAAATCTTTCAACCAGTGACCGAAAAGCTCACCGGATCAGATTCATTCAAGGCTTTATTTCTTCAGCACCTGCCATTTGACTTGCCCTCCGGGACAGTGCCATTGACACTCGGAACCAAATCACTGGCGCCATCATCATCGTCATCATCATCGGCCTTATCTTGCAGCGCTGGCTTCCGGCGGCGTGTATAAAGTGCTGATTTATTGGACTGTAGGGAAAATAAAATCCAGCTGCGACCTCGACCTCGTACATCGCAACGATCCATCCATCCGATGCAGACCATCCGGATCGGATCGGATCGGATCGGATTGGTGCTATATTTTGTTTTTGGTTTGTTTTCTGAGTCACATTTCACACATGACTATCCGCCCACTTGCAGGCTCATTGCTAAATCGATGCACGTGGCCATGACGAGGTCGAGAAGTCAAAAACGAAGTCCACAATCTCCCGCTCAGCTCTTCATGAAAAACAGCTTCCGGCTAATAACCATAAAAAAACGCCGTTCATCGTTTCGAGAAGTCATACCATTTCATGGATATGGATGTGTGAGTGCGTGTGTGTGTGTGAGGAAGAAGAAGCTTCCGGTGGCATTGATTAGTGGTTGTTTTAGCTCTCCAAACACCCCCGAAAGCAGATGGAACTCCCTAAACCATTCGCATACAATCACTACAAATCTAATCAAAGGTGGCACTGATTTCGCACTCACGTACGTACTCCCTCGATCGCATGGATGACATTTGTGCGAGTGTATTTGATTCTAATGTTGTGTTGCCTAATGTGACCCAAAAGCACGGTAACCGTTCACTGACCCAAAAGAGACCTGCTTTTGTGTCGCCTGCGTGTTTATTTGATGGGTCTTCTCCTTCCCCCTCCTACACACACACACACACACAGGTGCGGTGTAATGGGGGTAAATGTTGAACTTCCTGGAAGCATCCCGATGGATACACATCCGACATCCGATCCGTTCTCGCTTCCGGGCGCGCCCCGGTAGGACACGCAGGATGGAAGGAGGATGGTAATGGAGAAAAGGGTAAGTAAACGAGGGTATGGCGTAAAAAAGGAAGGGGCACAAAAAACAACTACACCAACTGTCACTGTCACCGAACGGCTGGTACCCATTTTATGCGCGACGGATGAGCATGTTTCTGAAGGTTGAAGGTTGAAGACTGCCCTGGTGGCTGCCATGGTTGCCGTGCGGGGAGGGTCTCCGGAGAAGTTGCGTGGGTCGTGGCGTTACCGTGGGTACTTGGAAGCGGCTAGGTTCGTCCGTGTTTATAATGTCATTTTCCAAACGAGAGCCAAGTTAACCAACAGCATCCGCTACTGGCAGTCGGTGGTTGGGTTGGTGGTCCTTCTTCTTCGTTTTTTTTTTGTTCATCTACCGCGTTCCGTTCGACCGTGAAAGCGTGCGAGAATGCCACTGGCAACTCTATGGAAACCACTCCCGCTTTTTCGTCCACCATCTCGTCCCTGCTGACACACACCTGCACGTGCGCGACTAATATATTCCGGTTCGGTTGGCGCCCCGGCCTAAGGAACACACACACGCACGAGGGATAGGAACAAAACGGAAAACATAACAACGGTAGTAAAGAAAACAGCCCGCATAGATGTATGCGCTCGGTGGAAAATGGAAAGCAAAACTGTCTATGCACACACAGACGCCAATTCGCGCGGACGGCACTCACAACACCCAGGAAGAAAACCTGAAGCGTCCGCTTACACAGCATCCAAACATCTGAGGTTGTGTATGGTGGCACTTTGCTGCTTATAATTGGATTACCATTCGCCCTTGGCTATTTGTGGGTGGTGGCACCCACACCCGACACTGTGCCGCTCCACCCCGCCAAAGAAGCGAAGTCCTTTGCAAAAGCTACACCCAAACCCAAAATTTAACCTCAGATGAAGAGAGCGAACGAGAGCTTTTAAGCATTTTCACGAACCGACGGATCGCAAATCGCACCAGACTGTCAGTTAGGAAATGGAAATGGAAGCACTTAGGACGCGCGTGTTCGCGTGTGTGTATGTGCATTAGCGAAAAACGGGCTACTCTGGTTTGATGATGATGATTTTAATGGTGCTAGGCGAAAAAGGGGACCAATTGAAAGGGCGCACAACAGCGGGTGTTGTTGGGTTTGCACCATTTAAGGCGAAGCGCACGGAGAACACAACGAGAGCAATCATTTATTCAATGAGTGAAAGGATTTTCTTTTCATTTGTATGATTATTCTCAAGTACGTGCATGCTGTCTACAATTACATTTTATGGCTTTCTGTCGCTGTCGGCGGTGTGTGTGCAGGATGGGTATTGCTTCTAGCCACCAACACGGGAATTTCGAATCCAATTATTATTAAACTATCAAATAATGATGTATAATTGAGTGAACTGGAGCCATATGCGGTACGAAAATGGTCACAGTTTTTGAGTAAGTTTGTTTAATAGAGGATCGTTGGCAACATTTTAAATTTGTGAGACTAAAGGAAATATTGTTTGAACTGGTTTCATGCAATTACTATTGCAAAAATTTCCCAAGATGAATTTATAAAAACTCATCGATCAAGAGCAATTAATGAACTTGGGTTAAGGAAGACATGAACTTAATGTGAGAGAAGTGGCTCGGTGGTAGAAGCGATAGCGGTGCCGTTCTTCACACGCCAGGGCCGGAGATCGAATCCCATCCGTACCGATGCTCCGTACGCGGGACTAACTATTCTGTTGTGAATAAATCCATGTTTGTTTTAGCACTACGAGATTACTAAGAGCTACAAACGATTACTAAAAAGGACCATGGCAGCCCAACCTACAGGCGCATATTAATTCTCTAATTTTTCTTTTGATTTACGTCTTGACGCAAATTTAGTTCTTAAATGTAATTTTTGAGTTCAAAATTCGGAAAATGTTTGAAATTTTTTTATCTTTTTGTATTCATAAAATTCCTACATTTTGGATAATATTGAAGAATTGTAGAAAGCTAGTAGAAAATTAGAAAGAATTCCAATCTCCTTTTCATCAAGATGTAAAAATGTATTCCCACTAGCCTGTTGGTAAAAAAACTGAGAACTCAAATTCGTTTTAAATTCGCACAAGCGCTTATAAAAGCTTGTGAAATTTAAAGTATAACCTGACATAGAAGATCATAAAGAATTTAGAAAGATTCCAAGTTCCAAGACTGTTCTCAATAAAATGTTTAATAAATTGTAGAATTTATTTTACTCTATTGCGACGTCTCCTGGGAAAGTATCGGTAGCAGCGATGATCTTTCAATCTTCGGACTGGTACCAGAATCCCATCCGGACCATTCCCCCGTAGCAAGGACAGAGCCTAAAATGGCCTGGCTGTTTTAAGAATTTGTTCTTCTTCTTCTTCTTGGCTGGCCTGCCCTATCGGGCACGTCTAGTAGACATGGCCTGGTCTCCAATCCGTTTCCAGGAAACTCGATCCAGGGCTGCA